>CM054996.1:11670877-11711296 GCA_029030765.1 Salix suchowensis | reverse complement strand
TGAAAATCTCTCACCCTCTCTCTTTATAGTGTTTCTCTCTCTTTATTTTCCACATATAGTAATCATAAGCGTAGCCGCTATTTATACACAAAATAAAAGCATGAAAAATCAAAGTTAATGATTATCGGTAGTATGAAGGTAGTTGGTGGCTACTACCAATGATTACTGGTTAATGGTTGGTGGTTTTTATCCTTGACCTTTTGGATTGAGTTTCTACAATAAACTCCCCTTTAAACTTAATTAAGGGATGTCATTCCAAGCATGAACTTCAATACGATAAATGCTTCTATCTTTAATGGTTTTGTAAAGAAATCTTCAACTTCATCATTTGTTTTGCAAGATATCTGTTTAACTTCTTTGTTCTTCACATGCTTTCAGATAAAGTGATGACATGTATCAATGTGTTTGCATCTTTCATGATACACTAGGTTCTTTTCCAATGCAATTACCGATCAATTTTCAATATATATAAATCTCTGTAGGATTTTCTTAAGGAAACCTCAAATGATTTGACATATTCTCTAACCATATTAAATGACAGATAAATGAGTTGACAACAACATACTTAACTTCATAACTTGATAATGTTACTATCAATTACTTATTGTTTGAGCATGAGAAAAATGTATCTCCCATAAAAAAAGACAAGTCCTTTTATGTTTTTTTCTTTCATCCAAGTCCTTACCCCATTCACTATTTGAGTAGGCAATAAGATTGAAGTTCTTACATGAAGTATATAATGTACCTTCATTCATCGTTCCTTGATGCAACAGAGAATTTACATGAAGTATAGAATATACCTTTATTCATCGTTCCTTGATGCAACAGAGAATCCTTTTGGCTGCATTCAAGTGAGATTGATTTGGTGTCTTCATATATCCATTTATAATTTCTACTCCATAGAGTATACCCAATTTAACATATATCAAGTATCTCAATTATCAAAAGGTCTTTTGAAATGCAAATTATTTGTTAGAAAACTTAAACTCAAATTTATTTCTCAATTATCTATATTAAAAATGTTAAGTCCAATCCAAGATATTATTAAAAGTCTAATTTAGATCTCTTTCTGGGCTTGGACCTACCAACCTAGTTCAAAAATGTATATGCTAGGCTTTTTATATGATCTAAGTTGATGTATTACATACTAAAAAACCTTTTCCTTATAAAGCCTATGACTAGAAAAGACCAAAAGAAAAAAAATGCTCAATGGAGACCAAGGCTTCTGGCAAGATACCAGACCCAAACACCTGTGGGTATGACATGATATTAGAGCTAACCTTATATAGGCTTGACTATGGCTTAGGCCTAAATGCCTATGAGTTTAGCGAGATATTAAACCCAACTCTTTGGGCTCGGTTGTGCACTGGACCCAAATGCTTGTGGGTCTAACATGATACCAGACTTAACCATCTTAGGATGACTATATGCATGGCTCAAATGTCTATGAGTCTGATAAGATACCATAACAAACCTTTTTAGGTTGGTTACATGTCAAACCCAAATGTTTGTTAGTTTGACAAGATGGCAAGACCTAACCCCTTTAGTTTGGTTACAAATCAGGTCCAAAAGCTTGTGAGTTTGGCAATATATCAAGATCTAACTTCTTTGGGATCAACTACGTGTCAAGCCTAAGTTTTTCTATGGGTTTGACAAGTGTCATACCCAACCTCTATTGGGTCTGGCTATGTGTTAGACCTATAGGCCCATTAGTATGCCAAATTGCAAGGATTAATGCCTTTTTAGGCCAAGGTTTCCTTTAAATACAAGCATTCATGGTGGAAGTCTAGGGTCATCATCTCTCTACACCATAATTATGCAAAAAGTCCTCTAAAGGTCATTCATGCATTAATCAATATTAATGTTTATTTTAATGGATGATCCCATAAATGTTAATATAGGATGATCCCATAAATATTAACATCATGTAAAAATTGATGTATGATCATTTTTTATAGACATATGATATTCTCATCAATATTAATATTGACTGTAAGTGTCTTCCTTCCATTTAAATAGAATGACGGAAAATACATTCTCAAATTGTTTTATCACAAGCACGAGCTGGAATGAATTGATGCTTGATCATATACATCTGTGGTCTTCGTTTCCTTAATATTTGACAAGGAAATCTGATGTGTTAATTGATTACTGTAGTGAGTGAGTGTTCGAGTTTTGTGTGAGTTCCTCCGCGCGCAGTGATTTTCGAAAAGCATTCCCACCACTGCACTAATTATCAAGAAGTGGAGGTTTTTCTATCTAAACTCAGGGATCATTCCAAACTTCAAACACTGCATCTCATTTACAAGTAGGGTGGAGGTTGCAAGAAATCTAGTGGACCGTTCCTTATGCCGGTCACATCCTTGACAGCACACAAATTAAAAGGGGGCCTGTGATCATGTTAAAGTCAAACTCTAAAAAGATGGAAATGGTTTGGGAATGCCTGGCAAGTAGATTAATGTTAGAGCCAAAATCTCGTACTTTTCTTGAGACAATTCTGAATGCCAAATCTGACAAAGGCTGCGGACATCAGAAGAGTAACAATTACAGAGACTTAATCAATTGGTAGCAGTGGTTACACTGAGTCCAGCCGAACTGGTAAGAAAACGGGGGGAGATGACACAGAAGGGATCTATACTGTGCGAAGTCTTGCAGCACTTTAGCAGAGCTTTCGTATAGCAGAACTGATAAGAAAATGGTAACTAACACTTCCAGCAAAGAGCTTTCACAATTTTATGGGGGTATTTGGATCGCAGAGGGGGTGGCGCAGTGGCTAGCACTTGGGGCCTGCCAGTGCAGCTCCAGGTTCGAGTCTTGCAAGCCCCTTCGTAAAAGCCTAAGATAGCCGGAGGTTTTACTCACTCACCTGGACTCATAAAGTGTGTTTTTCAGGGAGTGGGGTTCCCCGATCTCCACACGGAGATATCCAAAAAAAAAAAAAAAGAAACAAACAAGCTGATCCTCAGAATGGTCTAATAGGTTTGAGTTCTTGTTTATAGATTTTTATTAGCAGCAATTTTCTATAGAACTTCCTTCTACGCTTTGATTTTATCACTAAATATCTCGATTATCTATCTATCTATCTATCTATCTATCAAAACACATGGAAAGTTTCAACCTGTATCTAGAAGATTGACTAAGCGACATGCGTAGTGGAAATCAACTGGATCCGTTTTCATCTCCCCTTGTATTATAAAAGCTAGCTCAAATCCACTTGCCATAGGATAATGGGGACAAATATATAAGTTTGCCAATGTATTCTAGCTTGGCCAAAGTCCAATAACTCAGCTTAGTTGCTATTGCATGTACGACTAGTCACTAATTATGATGATGATAGCTTAGATGGTAGTTGATTTCTTTTCTTAAATTATCCACTCTCTCTTGGAAGCACACATGCACATATTATAGTTAGATATTAAAAATAACATGGGATATTAAAATAGACATAAATCAATATGGATAGCCATGTTTTTTTTTTTATATATATTATATATATATAGTTTATTTTGTTTTTTAGTTTTATTTTAGGTGTTTTGATTCTAATTTAAGGTCAATTGCTAGAAGTTTCAAGAACAATATACTTTGGTCCTGTAACTTTAAAAATAACACAAGTTATACAATTTGGATGCCTTATTTTTTTTCAAATTCAATTTTGATATACAAGTTTATTTTAGTCCTTGATTGAGAGGGGAAAAAGAAATATCAACGAATTCTTGGTACAAAGAGAAACAATCATTTACATCAATTTAAATCACCAAAACTATTAACGTTTATATCAAATAGTTTCATTTGATAACGATTTTGAAATATATATTTTGTTTAAAATAAGTTTTCATTTGAATTATTAAAAAGTTATATGTTATAATTCCTGTCAAGTTTATATTAACAGAACACTGCATCAAATTGTTTATCTAGCTCTCACAATATTCCAGCATTATATTCATCAAATAAAGTTTTTATTGAACAATCAAAGAAATAAAATAAATCAGATTGCATATGTTCCTCGAACAATTATTTCGTGTGGTTACATTGATCCTTAAAGCCCTAGAATGGAGTAAGAGTTTAAGCCTTAACAAAGGGATATATCTCATAAATAGCCATGCAACTCCCACCAACAACCCTAGCCCCTGCCTTTCCATAAGCAACTCTTGGAAGGTCTGTGATTGCACCGTCAAGACACTTCTTACAATCAACACTAGAAAGATCCCTGGTACAGTGAGTCATTCCATAAAGTTTCATGGATCCTTCAGAGAGGTCCATCTCTCCGGCCGCATACAATTTTGCTGAGTTGTAAGAAGCCTTGGTCGCTAGTTGGCTCAACAGCTCGATAGTCTTCTCGGTAAACAGCACTGGGTTGCTCACGTTATTCACATTCCACAAGTAGAACTTGTTTTCTTCATCAATCTGGCCAAAGAAGTCGGTGTCAGAATACTTCAAAAGACAGTTATCGTACGCTATGATTGCACGTTTGCTATTTGGGCAGCTCTTGCGGATCTCCCTTGCTGCAATAACAGCGCAGGTCCTGCAATCTGAGGATGAGACATCTCCTCTGCAGAGAACGAGCCCATATGGTCGGTCCAGGCTGTTCTGACCTAAGGAACCAAGAGCAAAGCCTTCGGCTGGAGCAAGTTGATTGATACAACCCATGAGGACACTCAAGCTTGTCTTGTAAGAGCTAGTGGCGGTTCAGTTCGTGGTGCTGGAACACCTGCTGAAGAGAGGGTCGGTTCCAAGAACATTTTGGAGAAGGAGAGCAAAAGCTAGCAAATAGAGAGAGGAGGTGAGTCTTGAGGAAGACATTGTTCCAAGTACTAATTAATTTGCGTATGAGGCAGATGATTATTGCTGGCTAGCTAGGTTAATTTGATGAGGTTTGGGATGATATGCTACCATGCATGTATTTATAGTGGTAATCTTAAGGTCGATTGAGGATTGATTGAAGTAAGAGGGGGCCGACCTTGTCAAATCTTGGATTTGCAAACTGCTCAGGAAGACAAGAAGCGTTCAACAATTAAAATAATGGGGGGTCAGTTGATGGACGACGTCGTAATATCTTCGGGAAAGTGATTATTAAGAAAATGTCAATTAACCATGGTATTAATTATTGTATATGGCAGATGTACAAAGCTGAATTGTGAAACGCCTATTAAATAAATAAAAAGAAGAAAGATCGGGTGAATATCATGCACTTGACTTTATCTTTCGCTTTTTTCTTAGCATACTAATCGTTTTTTTAAATATTTCACTGAATCTCTAGACCGCAACCGTCCGAGAAAAAGTAATTAACTCTCTCGTAGAGTTTGTCATTGCATTATTTAATTTGACCAAGTAAACATCGATTTTTATCATCCCTTTAGAAGCTCAGGAGTTGGCCCTGTAAAATGTTTCTAGATATATATTCCAGTAATTAAGCATGCCGATGCAAGGAATCCCGTACTTGTAAACAATTATTATTGCCTGTTTTTTTTTTAACAGTTTATTTAAAGAAAAAAACATAGAAAAGACAAGTCATGAGTTTATTTACAGAAATTAGTTGATGGTACTTGGTTTCTTTTCTTAAATTATCCACTCTCTCTTGGAAGCACATGCGCATATTATACTTAGTTCTTAAAATAAAACGTGGGATATTCAGTATATGTGTTTGTGTTGTTAACATAGACATAAATCATAATGGATAGCCACGTTTATTTTTATTTTTATAATTTATTTTGTTTTTAGTTTTACTTTTGGTGATTTGAGTCTAATTCATGGTTAGTTGCAATCAATTTTTTTGGCGATAGTTAAATTGAAAAAAATAAAAACAAACATGGATGACACTCTAGAAGTTTTGAGGAAAGTTATAGTTTGACCCTCAATCATACAATTTGGAGGCCTCATTTTTTTTTTCAAATTCAATTTTAATATGCAAGTTTATTTTAGTCCCCGATTGAGAGTGGAGAAAGAAATGTCAATGAATTCTTGTGGTGGAAAAAGAAAAATATCATTTACATCGATTTAGATTACAAAAATGATTGATGTTTGTATCAAATAGTTTCATTTGATGAAGATAGTTCATATTAGCTGTTTTAATCAACTTGGACCACACAATACAATGTTCTTTAGGTAGAGTTCATAATTTGTCAAAGAAATAAAAATATGGGGTGAAGTTCAAGCCAATAATTTTCTTATGGAAGATTATTGTTAAATTGAAGTTGACAAGATACATATACTATTGAAAATTACCATTTATATCTCTCATGACACACCCATGTTTTTGATTATGCAAACCCATGATCATGAGATAGATAATGATGTTTGATCATGGGGATCAATTAAGTGATCATGGGGATCAATTTCCTAATTATCTCCTTCATGGAAGGAGAAAATTGAAAAATAAATTGATGAGTAAGGTCCCTGATTTACCTATAATAATAGCTTGTGTACTCCATCTTCGGCTACTGGAAGACATAGATCAGAAGGTTCCTCTCGTAAAACTTTTATTATTTTAAAGTTGTATTGTTGTTGCTGCTTTGAGAAAAGCTTTGTTGCTACTGCAATTGAGAATTTATTTTTCGGTATTTGAGCAACAATGGCTGGAGGTATTTATAATCTAAATTTCCGCTGCTATATGTAATAACATTCGATTATATAAAGTATGTATAACATATACACCAACTACAACCAAACTTTCAACTAATCAATCCAACATGAATTTATCAAGATCCATCCCATTATTCTTCCCACTCTTTTCCCTTATGCTCCTTGTAGCATTTTGTGATGACCGCTCTATCATTTATGTTTTAGCCAAGAAAACTACACTGCTTATAATAGCCCTTATCGCGGTAACTTGAATGACTTGCACTTCTCTTATCTGCCGAGGTACAGGGTTTGGACTTGGCTCAATTGGCCAAGGCCGAAACCATGCAAATGGATTAGACTTGTGCCGCGGCGATGTGTCTGGCACCAAATGCAGACCTTGCTTCACTGATGCTGGCAAAGAGATCCGCGAACGATGCCCTGATAAAAAAGGAGCGATAATTTGGTATGACAATTGCATGGTCAAGTACTCCAGCACAAATTTCTTCGAGGAAATTGGTAATCAAAACAAGTTGTACATGTACAATGTGCAAGATGTAGACAATCCCACATTTTTTAACATCAAAGTCAAGGCTTTATTCATCGAATAGAATTTTTATTGAACAATCAAAGAAATCAAATAAATCAAATTGCATGAGTTCCTAGAGAAATTATTTCGTGTGGTGACATTGATCTTTACAGCCCTATAATGGCGTAAGAGTTTAAGCCTTAACAAAGGGATATATCTCATAAATAACCATGCAACTCCCACCAACAACCCTAGCCCCTTCCTTTCCATAAGCAACTCTTGGAAGTTCACCGATTGCACCGTCGAGACACTTCTTACAATCAGCACTAGAAAGATCCCTCGTGCAGTGAGCCATTCCATAAAGCTTCGTAGATCCTTCAGGGAGGTCCATCTCTCCGGCCGCATACAATTTCGTTGAGTTATAAGAAGCCTTGGTCGCTAGTTGGCTCAACAGCTCGATAGTCTTCTCGTGAAACAGCACTGGGTTGCTCACGTTATTCACATTCCACATGTAGAGCTTGTTTTCTTCATCAATCTGGCCAAAGAAGTCGGTGTCAGAATACTTCAAAAGACAGTTATCGTACGCTATGATTGCGCGTTTGCTATTTGGGCAGCTCTTGCGGATCTCCCTAGCTGCAATAACAGCGCAGGTCCTGCAATCTGAGGGTGAGACATCTCCTCTGCAGAGAACGAGCCCGTATGGTCGGTCTTGGCTGCTCTGGCCTAAGGAACCAAGAGCAAAGCCTTCGACTGGAGCAAGTTGATTGATAGAACCCATGAGGACACTCAAGCTTGTTTTGTAAGATCTAGTGGCGGTTGAGTTCGTGTTGCTGGAGCACCTTCTGAATAGAGGGTCGATTCCAAGAACATTCTGGAGAAGTAGAGCAAAAGTTAGCAAATACAGAGAGGAGGTGAGTCTTGAGGAAGACATTGTTCCAGGTACTTAATTTGCGTATGAGGCAGATGAGGTTTGGGACGATATGCTGATACCATGCATGTATTTATAGTGGTAATCTTAAGGTCGAGTGAGGATTGATTGAAGTAAGAGAGGGCCGACCTTGTCAAATCTTGGATTTGCAAACTGCTCAATTGAATGCAAGAAGCGTTCAACAATTACTATCAAGAGTTGAGGGACGACGTCGTAATATCTAGGGGAAGGTGATTAAGAAAATGTCAATTAACCATAATATTAATATTGTATATAGCACACAAAGCTGACTTGTAAAAGCCTATAAAATAAAATAAAAAGAAGAAGGATCGGGTGAATATCATGTATGCCTATGCACTCTATTGACTTTATCTTTAGCATTTCTCTTAACATACTAATCGTTTTTTAATATTTCCCTGAATCTCTAGTCCCGCAACCGTCCGAGAACACAGGTTGATGCAAAGGCTGCTATCATTCGATCTAAAAGATCGACCAACTTCTGAAGAGGTGCGTGCTCTATTGTATTTACTTTGTTAGAGAGTAATATAAATTATATTCTAGAGTTTTATTTAACAGCTTAAGTTTTTAGATGAGATGATTTCTTAACATTGTATCAGAGCTTGTTGACCCAGCGGTCATGAATTCGAATCTCACCACCCCCATTCTATTGGATAAAAATCAAGCACAAGATAATGTGGGCATGTGCAAGTTTCAAGCCCAAAGAGCTCTCACTTAAGGGGGGTGTTAGAGAATAATATAAATCATATTCTGTAACTTCACCTAACAACTTAAGCTTTTAGATGAGATGGTTCCTTAACATGCTAAGAAAAAGAGCTACATTTCCTGCTGCTGCTTATCTTTATTTTATTGCTGTACTGATTGATGCAAGTTTTTTTTATAGTAGGCATTAGCTGACCCTTACTTTAAGGGCCTAGCCAAAGTTGAGGAAGCATGTCTCCCTTCCAAGGTATGAGTTGCAATTACATGATCCTTTGGCCTCTAAATCATTGATGAATAAAATAGTTTAAAAGATTTATTTGTTTTGGGGGTTAGAGTATTGTTTTTTCTGGAATTCTTGTGATCTACCACTATAAATATATGATTTCTGCATTTTTTTTCCCTTTTAACCTTCCTTTTTGTTCACAGGTCTACTGACCTCGAATGCCATCAGGTCGCAAGGCACCAAGTTAGGGCTTGGTCAAACTCTACGAGAAAGTTAATTACTTTTATTCGGACGGTTGTGGGCTAGAAATTAATATTAAAAAACGATTAGTATGCTAAGAAAAATGCGACAGATAATAAAAGTCAATAGAGTGCACAGGCATACAATATTAATATTATGGTTAACTGACATTTTCTTAATCAACTTCCCGAAGATATTACGACGTCGTCCCTCAACTCATGATCCCCCATTATATAATTAATTGTTGAACGCTTCTTGTCTTCTTGAGCAGTTGGCAAATCCAAGATTTGACAAGGTCGGCCCTCTCTTACTTCAATCAATCCTCGCTCGACCTGATGACAAACTCAACAAAATTGTATGCGGCTGGAGAGATGGACCTCCCTGAAGGATCTGAGAAACTTTATGGAATGGCTCACTGCACGAGGGATCTTTCTAATGCTGATTGTAAGAAGTGTCTTGACGGTGCAATCAGAGACCTTCCAAGAGTTGCTTATGGAAAGGCAGGGGCTAGGGTTGTTGGTGGGAGTTGCATGGCTATTTATGAGATATATCCCTTTGTTAAGGCTTAAACTCTTACACCATTCTAGGGTTTTAATGATCAATGTCACCACACGAAATAATTTCTCTAGGAACTCATGCAATTTGATTTATTTTATTTCTTTGATTGTTCAATAAAAATTCTATTCGATGAATAAAGCCTTGACTTTCGGTTCCTATAGATAAAAAACAAGGACAAAACAATTCACTAGATTTCCCAGTTTCAAAACATTAAGAGTCATCAAAAGCATGAAACGTGTTGAGAATTTAATCATATTCTATATAAATAGAAAAAATAAAACCAGCTCTTTTATTTCACAAAATAACAAGCTTACATATTGAAAAACTCTCACCCTCTCTTTCTTTATAGTGTTTCTCTCTTTATTTTCCACACACAATAATCATAAGCGTAACTGCTATTTATACACAAAATAAAGCATGAAAAATCAAAGTTCCAAGTGTTAAAGGTAATGATTATTGGTAATATGAAGGCAGTTGGTGGTTGTCACGACGACGTTTTTTCAAGTTTCATGCGTTGCTATCTCCGGAGAGGAGACGATGCACAATAAAAGTTAGTTTATAGTCATAAAATTATGACTATAATTCTTAGGAGTCGTCACCTAGTATCAAGGTCACTAGAAAACTTAATGTTCTGCGAGAATCCGGGTAAAGAGATTTATTGTCAAGGAGAAGACGCATCACCCCCAGTGCATCCTACCTATGGTAAACTACATTGTTTTTTGATTGTTTTTTTTTTTCAAGTCAGATTTTTTATTCGATGGTCTTTTCTAAGGCTCGAAGTAGATCTCTCTTCGTGAGGGAGTTTCTACTTTGTTGGAGGTAGAAAACCTAACCGTTCTAAAGTTTGAAATTTTTTCAGACTGCATTTAAAACCTCTTTCTTTACTATCAGCAAGTGTATTTTACAATGTAATTTACACCCCGACAATTAAAACAAAATATTTTTTTGTATATATTTTGGCTAAATTCTAATGGATAATCGTAAAGCAGTTACGATAACCAATTTTCATTTCAAAACATGAGAAATAAGCTATATTTGTTTATTTACAAAAAATATGCTTGGAAAAACCTTGGAATTCGGTCGTATGCACGAAAATAACAATTTTTTTGTTGTGTTTTTAAATATGATTTTTTTAAATTATTTTTTTTAGAAAATAAAAAAATAAAAAAATCGGATTGAGCCTGACCCAATTAAATGGGTCGGCCCAACCAAGTTAGGTCAAAGGGCCCAATTTTGCAGGACTTGGGCCGGACCTGGCCAAACCAACTGGATTGGGTCGAGAACAGGTCCAGTCCAAGACTAAAACATAAAAGAAAAAGAAAAAAAATAGGTGCAGAGTGAATTGGTTCACACTACATTGTTCACGTATTGCATGAACAGTGCACAGTGAATTAATTCACTCTTGCATTGTCCATGTGTTATGTAAGCAATAGAAGGGGAGTCGACCGAGGATGATGAGAGGCTCACCTACCACTACTTCTTGGGCAGAGGAGCTCGAGGTGATTTTGTTGGTGGTGGCAGTGTCTGAAATAGAAAGCTACCATTATTGTAAGAGAGAGAGAGCTCACGCTTCAAGGGAGAGAGAGCGAGAGGGCCGCTGACGATAGTGGAGGTCCTGCTAGTGCCAGGGAAGAGAAAGAGTGGCTATTGCTAGTCTCGTGGTTGTGGATAAACTTTCTCCCCCCATCTCTGTATCTATCGTGACTCCCACACCCCGTTCCCCCTCATGCATGGTTCTTCTATTCTATTTATAGATGTAGGAGGTAACCATTTCGTGTGGTGGTGGGTTACCTCCTGCAATGGATTGCCTGTAGCGACATGCGTGCAACGACGTGTTGCAGGTTTTGGGGTGGAAATGTATTTTAATCCCTCAATTTGTAATTATTCTAATTACACTCCTAATTGGCTTTAAACTTTTAAATTTGTGAAATTGAATCCCCGCTAAAATTTCAATAAAAGCCTTATCTTTGCGTGTTTTTTATTTTATTTTGGTCTTTGGTTTTGGATTTATGCGATTTGACCCTCAATTGACCATTAAACTCTCAGTTTTCTTCAATTTTGCCCCTGACTCCAAACAATTGACTTGAAAAAAATTCAATTTGGTCTCCAAAAATTTCAATCTCCTCAATTGAACCCGGATTAAGTTCAAAAACTTGATTTTTTTTAATCAATTAAGCCTCTAATAAAATTCATTTTACCAATTTAAAGTATAATTAAATCCTTGCACTTAATCAAATCCTTCAATTAGACCCTAAATTAATTTCTAAACATAATTATACTTTAAATTGGCCCATAATTAAATCAAATTAGCCTATAAAAATATAATTATGCCTTTCCATCTTCATTTTTACGCAGATTTATACAATAATAAATAATTTTAGCCTTCAATCTTTATTTTCCTTTATTTTTAGGTACAAAAGAGGTACAATCGGGTTCTCGAAAATGTCTAAATTTTCCACCTTGTTTTTTCTACCAATGTTAGCCCCTTTTACTTTATTTTTGTTATTTTTGTTTTATTTTGGATAGATTTTGGGGAATAAACCAGAAATGAGTTATGACAATGGTTGCTACTAATGATTATTGGTCAATGATTGATGGTTGTTATCCTTGACCTTTTGGATTGAGTTTGCTACAATAAACTCCCCTTTAAACTTATTCGAGGGATGTCATTCTAAGCATGAACTTCAATATGATAAATGCTTCTATCTTTAATGGTTTTGTAAGGAAATCTTCAACTGATTAGAAAATGGTAAAAAGAATTTCCAGCAAAGAGCTTTGACAATGCTATGATATAAGATTTTATGGGGGTATTTGGATCGCAACAAACAAAGCTGATCCTCAGAATTGTTTATAGATTTTTATTAACAGCAATCTTCTATGCAACTTCCTTTTACCTTCTGTGCTTTGATTTTATCAATAAATATCTGAATTATTATATATATATAAACGGAATATCAATGTATTATAGCTTGGCCAAAGTCCAATGACTCAGCCGGCTGCACTTGCTGCCAGAGAAGGTCCATTGTTATTGCTATTGCATGTACGACTAGTCACTAATGATGATGATGATGATAGCTTAGTTGATGGTAGTTGGTTTCTTTTCTTAAATTATCAACTCTCTTGGAAGCAGATGCACATATTATACTTTGATATTAAAAAAAAAAAAACATGGGATATTCACAATATGTGTTACCAGACATAAATCACTAGGGATAGCCATGTTTATTTTATTATAATTTTTTTTGTTTTTAGTTTTATTTTAGGCAATTTGATTCTAATTTAAGGTAAATTGCTATTACTATTTAAAAAAGTTATACGTCATAATTCATGTCAAGTTTATATTAATTGAACATTACATCACAGTGATTCAAGCGTGCCGATCGAATATAATTTTATTGAACAATCAGAGAAATAAAATAAATCAGATTGCTTGTGTTCCTAGCTAGAACAATTATTTCGTGTGGTGACATTGATCCTTGAAGCCCAAGAATGGCGTAAGAGTTTAAGCCTTAACAAAGGGATTTATCTGATAACCAACCGTGCAACTCCCACCAAAAAACCTTGCCAATTCCTTTCCATAAGCAAGTCGTAGAAGTTCAACGATTGCACCGTCAAGACACTTCTTACAATCAGCACTAGAAAGATCTCTGGTGCAGGTAGTCATTCCATAAAGTTTCGTAGATCCTTCAGGGAGGTCCATCTCTCCGGCCGCATACAATTTCGTCGAGTTGTAAGAAGCCTTGGTCGCGAGTTGGCTCAACAGCTCGGTAGTCTTATGGTTAAACACCACCGGGTTGCTCACGTTGTTCTCATTCCACATGTAGAACGTGGTGTTGTCATCAATCCGGCCAAAGAAGTCGGTGTCGGAATACTTCAAAAGACAGTTATCGTACGCTACGAATCCACCTCTGCTATTCGGACAGCTCTTGCGGATCTGGCTAGTTGCAAGTAGAGCACAGGTCCTGCAATCTGAGGATGAGACATCTCCTCTGCAGAGAAGGAGCCCGTACGGTCAGTCTAGGCTGCTCTGACCTAAGGAACCAAGAGCAAAGCCTTCGACCGGAGCAAGCTGATTCATAGAACCCAGGAGGACACTCAAGCTTGTGTTGTAAGAGCTAGTGGCGGTTGCGTTCATGTTGTTGGGACCGTAAACGCACCTTACGAAGCTATTTTCGATTCCAAGAACATTCTGGAGAAGAAGAGCAAAAGCTAGCAAATAGAGAGAGGAGGTGAGTCTTGAGGAAGACATTATTCCAAGTACTAATTAATTTGCGTATGAGGCAGATGATTATTGCTGGCTAGCTAGGTTTGATGAGGTTTGGGATGATATGATGATACCATGCATGTATTAATTTATAGTGGTAATCTTAAGGTTGAGTGATCATGATTGATTGAAGAAAGAGAGGACCGACCTTGTCAAATCTTGGATTTGCAAACTGCTCCAGGCCAACCTTATCAACAATTTTTTTTTTATAATCGGGATGTCCGGGTCAGTTTGCACGCACCACAACTAAATTTTCTGCAAACCTAATGAACATGTAAGGCACCGTGAGGGTGACATGCATGCCTGACAACGCTTGAACGTGGGGTGAAAGGAATAAAGGAACCCTTCTTAACCACCAAACCAAGACCCTGCTGGCCAACCTTATCAACAATTAATATAATGGGTGATCATGAGTTGAGGGACGACGTCGTAATATCTTGGGGAAGGTGAATAAGAAAATGTCAATTAACCATGGTATTAATTATTGTATATGGCAGATGTACAAAGCTGAATTGTTAAACGCCTATTAAATAAATATAAAGAAGAAAGATCGGGTGAATATCATGCACTTGACTTTATCTTTCGCATGTTTCTTAGCATACTAATCGTTCTTTAATATTTCACTAAATTTCTAGCCCCGCAACCGTCCGAGAAAAAGTAATTAACTTTCTCGTAGAGTTTGTCACTATGATATAGTTATTTTGACGTGACCCGATCAGCTCGATAGATTAAAAAACAACTTGGATGATCATTAAAAAATAAAGTTAAGAAAAAAAAATCCAACTAATTCAATCTTTTGCATAACTCAAGTTTAAAATTAAATATGTGGAATTGCTCCAATATGGTATAGTCAACTTAACCAATCCAAAAATAATTTACATCATTAATAATAATAAAAAAAAAACTATTTTTATTTGGTTCATATTTAAAATTAAATATATGATTTTTATAATATGGTATTGTACAAATGCAAAATCCCTTGTGAACAATTACTGGGTGGGGCATGCTATATATATATATATATTCCAATAATTAAGCATGCCGATGCAAGCAATATTTGAAATTCTATTAATTACTTTTTCCTGTTTTTTTCTTACAAAATTCTATTAATTAAGGGAGAGACTAGAGTATTTGAGTTTATGGTACCTCCCAATAACACGTTAAAAAACAAACGTGTTAAAAAAAAATATTTGAAATTTAAATATTTTTCAAACAATACTGAAAATATTAAAAATAATATAAATATATCAAAAACATTTTTTTAATTAATTCAAAATATGGTTAAAATTTAAATAGCAACAAGCTTAGTACTGAGTTAATATATAGTTTTACAGATGCTTATTTTTTCTTGTCACGGCAGGATAAAACAAGAAATTATCATGTAATTCTCTAAAATGATTAAGTGATGAATTTATAATCAATTAAAGATGCTTACTCTGTCATGGCAGGTAAGACTGTAAGTATACCAAGGATTCTCATGAAACTGAAATTATATTTTTTTCAATATAAAAAATATTAATTATGTGAGTTTTTTTATTATAATATAAATTTGTGTAAAATAATAAATTCATGCAGAATTCATGTGGAGTGTGAATTTTCTTTAAAATATATGAATTTGAAATCGATATAAATTTATTTGTTTAGTGAGTTTCAACAAAATCACCTACGTAAAATTATCATCATCATTAAAAAATTAAGAAGATTTAAATACCTGAATTATCGAATTCACTGTATTAGAATTAGTTCATTTTATAATCCAATTTAAATTAAACACAACAAATAAAATATAAATTATGAAAATACCTGCAATAACCAAATAACAAAAATAAGCAGCTCATTTTCTATCTACAAAAAGAAGAAAACATTAGTGAAAATTCATTCTTATGTTACCATCATTATCATGACAATAAAACTTAAAATTATTATCAATATTAGTGCTCAAACAATTAAAATCATTAAATTATCCCAACGAATAAAAAAAAAATCACTAAAATTATTATTATTAATGCGCAAATAATAAAATTATAAAATTATTTGATCCGAAAAACAAATAAAAATAACAGAAAATACCATAAAAAAAGAACAAAGAAAAAAACAATATATTAATTTTGAAATTATTACCAACATAAATTAAAATTTTAGGATTGACCTAAATAAAAATAAAACTCCAATAAAATAAATTAAAATTTCCCCTTCTTGTTTATCGATCAGAGAAACAGAATTCTCTCAACATCAACCATCAAGAAAATAAAAGAATCTATGGCAGTAGTCTTAGGGTGGAAATGTATTTTGATCCCTCAATTTGTAATTGTTACAATTGCTTTAAACTTTTAAATTTATGCAATTGCATCCCCGTCAAAATTTCAATAAAAGCCTTAGCTTTGCGTGTCTTTTTTATTTTGGTCCTTGGTTTTGGATTTATGCGATTGGACCCTCAATTGACCATTATACTCTTAATTTTCTTCAATTTTGCCCCTGACTCCAAACAATTAACTTGAAAAAATTTCAATTTGGTCTCTAAAAATTTCAATCTCCTCAATTGAACCGGGATTAATCTCAAAAACTTGATTTTTTTAATCAATTAAGTCTCTAATAAAATTCATTTTACCAATTTAAAGTATAATTAAATCTTTGCACTTAATCAAATCCTTGAATTAGACTCTAAATTAATTTCTAAATATAATTATACTTTAAATTGGCCCATAATTAAATCAAATTGGCCTATAAAAATATAATTATGCCTTCAATCTTTATTTTTAAGCACAAAAGAGGTATGATCGGGCTATCAAAAATATCTAATTTTTTCACCTTGTTTTTTTCTGTCAACCTCAGCCCCTTTTACTTTATTTTGAATAGATTTTGAGGAATAAATCAGAAATGAATTATGACAATGATTGCGACTAATGATTATTGGTCAATGATTGGGGGTTGTTATCCTTGACCTACAATAAACTCCCCTTTAAACTTAATCAAGAGATGGTATTCCAAGCATGAACTTAAATATGATAAATGCTTCTATCTTTAATGGTTTTGTAAAGAAATCTTCAACTGATTAGAAAATGGCTGATCCTCATAATTGTTTATAGATTTTTATTAGCAGCAATATTCTATGCAACTTCCTTTTACCTTCTGTTCTTTGATTTTATCAATAAATATCTGAATTATTTTATATATATATAAACGCAACATCAATGTATTATAGCTTGGCCAAAGTCCAATGACTCAGCCGGCTGCACTTGCTGGCAGAGAAGGTCCATTGTTATTGCTATTGCATGTACGACTAGTCACTAATGATGATGATGATGATGATAACTTAGTTGATGGTAGTTGTTTTCTTTTCTTAAATTATCCACTCTCTTGGAAGCAGATGCACATATTATACTTTGATTTAATATTTACAAAAGCTATACGTTATAATTCATGTCAAGTTTATATTAATTGAACATTACATCACAGTGATTCAAGCGTGCAGATCGAATATAATTTTTATTGAGCAATCAGAGAAATAAAATAAATCAGATTGCTTGTGTTCCTAGCTAGAACAATTATTTCGTGTGGTGACATTGATCCTTGAAGCCCAAGAATGGCGTAAGAGTTTAAGCCTTAACAAAGGGATTTATCTGATAACCAACCGTGCAACTCCCACCAAAAAACCTTGCCAATTCCTTTCCATAAGCAAGTCGTAGAAGTTCAACGATTGCACCGTCAAGACACTTCTTACAATCAGCACTAGAAAGATCTCTGGTGCAGGTAGTCATTCCATAAAGTTTCGTAGATCCTTCAGGGAGGTCCATCTCTCCGGCCGCGAACAATTTCGTCGAGTTATAAGAAGCCTTGGTCGCGAGTTGGCTCAACAGCTCGGTAGTCTTCTGGTTAAACACCACCGGGTTGCTCACGTTAGTCTCATTCCACATGTAGAACGTGGTGTTGTCATCAATCTGGCCAAAGAAGTCGGTGTCGGAATACTTCAAAAGACAGTTATCGTACGCTATGAATCCACCTCTGCTATTCGGACAGCTCTTGCGGATCTCGCTAGTTGCAAGTAGAGCACAGGTCCTGCAATCTGAGGATGAGACATCTCCTCTGCAGAGAAGGAGCCCGTATGGTCGGTCTAGGTTGTTCTGACCTAAGGAACCAAGAGCAAAGCCTTCGACAGGAGCAAGCTGATTCATAGAACCCAGGAGGACACTCAAGCTTGTGTTGTAAGAGCTAGTGGCGGTTGCGTTCATGTTGTTGGGACCGTAAACGCACCTTACGAAGCTATTTTCGATTCCAAGAACATTCTGGAGAAGTAGAGCGAAAGCTAGCAAATAGAGAGAGGAGGTGAGTCTTGAGGAAGACATTGTTCCAAGCACTTAATTTTCGTACGAGCTTGTTAGGCGCGCAGATGATTATTGCTGGCTAGCTAGGTTTGATGAGGTATGGGATGATATGCTACCATGCATGTATTTATAGTGGTAATCTTAAGGTCGAGCGAGGATCGATTGAAGTAAGAGAGGGCTGACCTTGTCAAATCATGGATTTGCAAACTGCTCCAGGCCAACCTTGTCAACAATTAATATAATGGGTGATGATGCATGAGTTGAGGGACGACGTCGTAATATCTTGGGGAAGGTGATGATTAAGAAAATGTCAATTAACCATGGTATTAATTATTGTATATGGCAGATGTACAAAGCTGAATTGTAAAACGCCTATTAAATAAATAAAAAGAAGAAAGATCGGGTGAATATCATGCACTTGACTTTATCGTAGAGTTTGTCACTATGATATAGTTATTTTGACGTGACCCGATCAGCTTGATAGATTAGAAAACAACTTGGATGATAATTAAAAAATAAAGTTAAGAAAAAAAAATCCAACTCAATCTTTTGCATAACTCAAGTTTAAAATTAAATATGTGGAATTGCTCCAATATGGTATAGTCAACTTAACCAATCAAAATATAATTTATATGATTAATAAAAAATATCTAGAAAAAAAAAACTATGTTTATTTGATTCATATTTCAAATTAAATATATGATTTTTATAATATGATATTTTTAAAATATTTTTTATCATTATTTTAAATGTATTATTTATAATAAAAGGAATATATAAAAATACGAAATTAAAAGTTTTGTAGGTTGATTATTCGATCAGATGCATAGCATCAAAAAAATAATCTAGGGCTATTAACATTTTTTTACATGTTAAAAAATTTAGTTCTGGTTGAGGCAATGCGTAAGGCAAGTTGCTAGTATATTTTTTCATTGTAGATAATTTCACCTAAATTTTTCACTTGTTTTGTCTACGTGTGGCTTCATACGTTTTCTGTTTATGTAATATTAGATCTGAAATACCATACATAAAAAAAATAGAAAAGTTATTTTTAAAACAAAACAACACCAATTGATGAATTATTTCGAGTATTATTCTAATTGTTATTACGATGATTGTTAAATTATCATATTTATTATAGCTGCCATTATAATTATTGTTGTAACTAATTAATATTTTAATATTAATCATTATTGATAATATTATCGCTCCCACCACCATTATTGTAATAAAAAAATTAATGTTTTTTTTTTAATATTTAGTAAGAACACTGAGATTAAATTAATTTGAGATTTAAAATAAAACTTACTTTATATATATATATATATATATATATATATATATATATATATATATATATTAAGGCATTAATATTAACTAAGTATCAAATATATAATTAGCCTCATATATTTTAAAGAGTAAATACCTTTAAAATAATCGTTATCATTATTTTAAATGCTTTATCCATAATAAATTGAATATAAAAAAAACTAAATAATTGAATTCTCTTAGATGTATAATATCATAAAAAAAAAATAGAATCATAAGCATTTTTTTACATATTAAAAAATTTGGTTCTGAATATACTTTTAGTGAAGTGCAAGGCATGTCTCATGTAAATTTTTTCATTGTAGATAATTTAACATAATTTTTAAAATATTTGAACTTAAAAGTAAAATATTTACAAATAACAGCCAATTAAGTAGGTAATCATAATAAAATTAAAAAAAAAATGTACACTCTCTAACTACTTTACCCAACAAAATTATTTTGTCCCATAATAACAAAAAAAAATTGCAGTAATTAACAGACATACCAATCAAAACCAAATAATTATCTATGATCTAAATGGCGCAGGAAAATATCGTGGGTTGCTACAATGTTTTTCCCATGTCATTTATATTAGGTAATTTTAATTTACAACAATTTAATTTGTTGTCTATAATAGAATAATAGAATGATTATTGACCAATTAAACGCTATGCTAGTGATGGTGCTAGGCTATGAACACACTTAGTTTTCCTGGAAAATTTTAATTGTTTTATAAAATTGGAAATTACCATAATATCCTTTAGATTGATTGAAATTATCTATGATCTAAATGGCGCAGGAAAAATTTGGTGGATTGTTTTTCCCACGCTATTTAATATATACTAGTCAAATGCCCCCGCGCGTTGCCGCGGGCATTCTTGTGTATATAATTTAATATAATTAAATCCACAACGATAAATTTAGATGATATAACTAAATAAAAGTTATAG
The DNA here is from genome assembly GCA_029030765.1 of Salix suchowensis. Classification (NCBI taxonomy): domain Eukaryota; kingdom Viridiplantae; phylum Streptophyta; class Magnoliopsida; order Malpighiales; family Salicaceae; genus Salix; species Salix suchowensis. The sequence goes on along the minus strand of CM054996.1, from coordinate 11,690,696 downwards.
ATTAGGAGATAAATGTATAAAATTTTAAATAGAGTTTGTTACGCAAGCATATATTACATATTTTAGAATATATGTATTGCGTCATAAAAGAGCACAAAAGATCGCGAACTAACATTTAAAAAAAGAGCAAAAAAATTTTATAAGAAAAAAAAAATCACTAAAATCATTATTGTGCAGATAGTAAAATTATAAAAATCATTTAATACAAAGAGCAAATAAAAATAATTAAAAAAATAAAGGGGAAAAGGAAGCAATATTAATTTAAAATATTATAGCAATAGTAACATCGGAGTCCTAACATCTAAAATTATTATTGCTGTTACTATCAAAACAATAAAAATTAACAAATTATACCAAGGGAAAAAAATAGAAAGTATGAACAAAATAGCAAGCAAGAAAAACAATTAAAATATTATTATTATTATTATTATTATTATTATTATTATTATTATTATTATTATTATTATTATTATTATTATTATTATTATCATGAAAGAATAAACAAATGAATGAAAGACGAAAAAAATTGTCAGAACAACAAAAAAAAGATCAACCAAAAAAATACAATAAAAACTAAAAATTATAATTGTTATCACTGTCAACACAATAAAAACTATCAAATTATTCTGAGGAAAAAAACCCTCAAAAACATTAACAAAAGAGTAAGCAAGAAAAAAAATTAAATCATTATTATTATTATTATTATTATTATTATTATTATTATTATTATTATTATTATTATTATTGTGTATATATATATTTTAAATATTATGTAACAACCATAGCTCAAGAATTTTGCAAATTAACTTAGTTTTACATGAGTTAATCTAAAATATTACCGGTTTAATATTAAAAATATTAATAAAAAAACTATCAAGTTACATGAAATCATAAATCATCTATTTGGTGGTTCAATGGTTTGCTCTTCCTATGATCTCAGGTTTGAGTCATGTGATTGTTAATGTGATGATAACTGGAATCTTACATTGTCATTAACTTTAAGGTCCATGGAATTAATCAAGGTAAACGCAAGCTGACCCAGACACCCATGATAATAAAAAAAAAATTACATGAAATCATGTTTAACTTGAATTTACATTTATAATAGAAATCATTGGCATTATTCTTGGTGATAATTCTCAAGATCTTCAACTAGGATTCTAGTGTGTGCAGTTTGCGTTTCTCGATGAAAATTGTGGTAGAAACATGTCTCCCTTCCACGGTATGAGTTGCAATAACATGATCCTTTGGCCTCTAAATCATTGATTATAAAATGGTTTAAGAGATTTATTTGTTTTGAGGGTTTGATTATTGTTTTATCTAGAATTCTTGTGATCTACCACTATAAACATATGATTTCTGCATTTTTTTCCCTGTAACCTTTTCTTTTGTTCACAGGTTTACTGTTCACTCAAACACAATCCCACCTAATATGCATTGAAATTCAACCTCATTTAAGAGCTTAAGAGTACAAGATATATTATAGAAATCCAGCAAATTAAAGGTCGCAAGGCACCGAGTTAGGGCTTGGTCAAATTAAATGCAATGACAAACTCTACGGGCTAGAAATTCTGTGAAATATTAAAAATCGATTAGAATGCTAAGAAAAATGCGAAAGATAAATTAAGTCAAGTATTCTGTGCTATATAAAATATTAATATTATGGTTAATTGACATTTTCTTAATCACCTTCCCCAAGATATTACGACGTCGTCCCTCTACTCATGATCCCCCATTATATAATTAATTGTTGAACGCTTCTTGTCATCTTGAGCAGTTGGCAAATCCAAGATCTGACAAGGTCGGCCCTCTCTTAAGATTACCAGTACTATAAATACATGCATGGTATCATCATATCGTTTCAAACCTCATCAAACCTAGCTAGCCAGCAATAATCATCTGCCTCATACGCAAATTAATTAGTACTTGGAACAATGTCTTCCTCAAGACTCACCTCCTCTCTCTATTTGCTAGCTTTTGCTCTCCTTCTCCAGAATGTTCTTGGAACCGACCCTCTCTTCAGCAGGTGTTCCAGCACCACGAACTCAACAGCCACTAGCTCTTACAAGACAAGCTTGAATGTCCTCATTGGTTCTATCTATCATCTTGCTCCCGTCGAAGGCTTTGCTCTTGGTTCCTTAGGTCAGAGCAGCCAAGACCGACCATACGGGCTCGTTCTCTGCAGAGGAGATGTCTCACCCTCAGATTGCAGGACCTGCGCTGTTATTGCAGCTAGGGAGATCCACAAGAGCTGCCCAAATAGCAAACGCGCAATCATAACGTACGATAACTGTCTTTTGAAGTATTCTGACACCGACTTCTTTGGCCAGATTGATGAAGAAAACAAGTTCTACATGTGGAATGTGAATAACGTGAGCAACCCAGTGCTGTTTCACGAGAAGACTACCGAGCTGTTGAGCCAACTAGCGACCAAGGCTTCTTACAACTCAACGAAGTTGTATGCGGCCGGAGAGATGGACCTCCCTGAAGGATCTACGAAGCTTTATGGAATGACTCACTGCACGAGGGATCTTTCTAGTGCTGATTGTAAGAAGTGTCTTGACGGTGCAATCACAGACCTTCGAAGAGTTGCTTATGGAAAGGCAGGGGCTAGGGTTGTTGGTGGGAGTTGCATGGCTATTTATGAGATATATCCCTTTGTTAAGGCTTAAACTCTTACTCCATTATAGGGGTTTAAGGATCAATGTCACCACACGAAATAATTTCTCTAGGAACACATGCAATCTGATTTATTTTATTTCTTTGATTGTTCAATAAAAACTTTATTTTATGAATATAACGCTAGGCCTATGGGAGCTAGATAAACAATTTGATGCAATGTTCATTTAATATAAACTTGACGTGAATTATAACTTATAAGTTTTAAATAATTCAAATAGAATATTTCAACATCTTGTTTGAACCAATGAACAGTCAAATTAATTAAATATATAAAAGTATAAGGTGGTTGTCTTCTTAAGAAATCACAAAAGATGACAACAATAATAATAATTAAAAAAAAAAACTATCTTTCTTAGAAAGCACGAGGAATCCAAAAACATAAAGAAAAGTCAAAACACACAATCTAAAATAACATAAAAATATACACTAAACAAATCACATCTTACCTTTTCATGTCTTGTACAACTTGCAAGCCATAAACAAGGACAGGCTTCTCACATAGCGTTTCTTCTATATTATTTTATTTGCACGTCTCTCCTGTCTTGTATGCATCCACATTTATTTGGTTTCATAGGAGATACACTTTTACCTCCTAGCTCCGACCTTTATTACCAGTTCTCCATAAAGCGGTAGAGTTGTTATTTATTAGAGAATAATATAAATTATATTTTAAGATTTTATTTAATAGTTTAAATATTTAGATGAAATAATTCTTTGATATAGTATCAGAGTTTTTTTGACCCAGCGGTTACAAATTCGAATCTCACCACTCCTATTTTATTTTATTTTATCTTTTTTATTTGATAAAAAAGATAATGTTGGTTTGTGCGAGTTTTAAGCCAAAAAAACTTTTATTTAAGAAGGTATATTAAAAAATAATATAAATTATATTCTAAAATCTTACCTAACAACTTAAATTTTTAGGTTCTTGAAATTACCCCACTTAGTGCATTGTGCCAACCCATACAGTTTCTTAAACGCACCAAGTTCTAGCTCCCCTGTGGAAAAGAATTTGGTGTCAATAAATCCTTGACTTTCAAGTTAAAAAATGTGGGATTGATGATGGCTATTATAACCAGTGTAGTTTGCCTGGCTGAAACATAAATGAAAGAGGGGATCGTCACAAAATGCGACCAGGTTCTTTCTTCCAATCTTCACTTCCTCTCCTATCATTTTCATTCAACTAAAAATAAATTAAGAAATCAGATGTGTTGATGCATCAGAATTCAAAGGAGGAGACTGCAATGGAAATGATTCTAGCATCTGCCCTCCTAAATTCTCACATTTCCCTTTACGTGTCTTGCTTCTGTAAAGAAAGTTAGGCTCCACTCTAGATTAAAAGCATTCAAAACTCTTATGCAGCACTTGTTCCCGCCTAGTGAAGCAGCATAGATATGCAATTTGTTGGAAAATATCACTAAAAGAAGATAGGATTGGTACTCACACAATTTTGGTGGAATACAATACATTATAACAATGATACTCTCGCATCTTTTCATTATGAAATTCATACAATATATATATAGACATTATAAAATGTTTCTTACAATCTTCAAAGTACTTAATTAATATTTACTCTTTAATACTTACTTTAGATTCATAGTATTTCTAATGTATATAGAAATTTATTGTACTAACTTCAATATACTTAATGTTGATAAATAAGTTTAATAACTAACAATTTCAGCCTCTTGAAGCAGCATAGATATGCAGCAGCAGCAACATCCTTGTTTATTTCACCCTATCTCAAATGCCACCATCTAGTTTCATTGTTTCAATTTCTTACACGGGAAGTAGCAGGAATTGTTGTTGAGAAACATAGTATTGGATCTGCGGAACGAGAAGGCCAGAAGTTTAAGACCCGTGGAGGGACCATCAGAGACATCTAAATCTTCCTTGGCAAGTGGTTCTTCTTTTACTTGCAGGTGACAAACAAGTGGGTTAAAATGGGAATGTGAATTTATTGAGTTTATGTATGTCCTTTTAAGAAATTATCTCACCTAAAAGCTTAAGTTTTTAAATAAAATAGTTCTTTAAAATGTTATCAGGACCTTGTTGACCCAACGGTAACAAGTTCGAATCTCACCACCCTCATTCTATTTGATAAAAATCAAGCACAAGGTAGTGCGAGTCTGTGCAAGTTTCAAGTTCAAAGGGCTTTCATTTACGAGAGTATGTTAGAGAATGATATAAATCATATTTTGTGGTCTCACCTAACAGTTTAAACTTTTAGATGAGATAGTTCTTTAACATGTCACAAGTGACAACAAAAATATATATATTATTGATTGAAACCAGAGAAAACGAAACTTTCTCAATTATTCTCAACAAAGTTGAGTTTACCCAAATCAGTACAAACAAACAAAAACCAATATTTGGTTAAGAAGTATGGTGCTGCGGGGATACATAAATTTCACTTCAGATTCCAACAACGAAACATACTTATCAAGAACTGAATTAACAGCTTCAAATTCAGTAACTTGTTTCTCTATCTCCTCAATTTGATGCACATACTCCTCAAAATTACCACTCTTCCCCTTCAATTGATCCACGTATACCCTTAGCCCAGATGCCACGTAACCGAACCCTTTTTGCTCCTCACTCACTCTTACATTCATCTTCTCCAGTAGCTCCAACTGATTCTTTGTCCCCTAAAAAAACCCAAATGGGACGTAAATTAATTGGAATTAAACAACATGGGAAAATGGGTTCTCATTGCTATAAAATGTTTCTAGATATTCCAAAAATTGTTTCTAGAAATATATTCCTTGCATCGGCATGCTTAATTATTGGAAAATCTAGAAACATTTTACTGGGCCAACTCCTACACGTTCTCTCGGACGGTTGTGGGCTAGAAATTCAGTGAAATATTAAAAAAACAATTAGTATTCTAAGAAAAATGTGAAAGATAAAGTCAATAGATGGAGTGCATGATATTCACCCGACCTTTCTTCTTTTTATTTATTTAATAGGCGTTTTACAATTCAGCTTTGTACATCTGCCATATACAATAATTAATACCATGGTTAATTGACATTTTCTTAATCATCACCTTCCCCAAGATATTACGACGTCGTCCCTCAACTCATGCATCATCACCCATTATATAATTAATTGTTGAACGCTTCTTGTCATCTTAGCAGTTTGCAAATCCAAGATTTGACAAGGTCGGCCCTCTCTTAATTCTATTGGGTTTGGGTTTCCCTCCTAAGTAGAGGATGATCCAAAATCTTGTGTGGATCTAGCCCACATGAAAATATCCACTTAGAAAAGTAGGGAAGTGAAAGAAAAGGAGAGACAAGAAAACAAGTGAGCTGCCAAAATAGAGAGGAAAGAGAGTTCTCGGATTTTTCTGCCCAGATTTGATCAACGGGTCCGATCGACAGGTTTTTGTGGTTCGATTGAGCTGAAACTTTACAGAGATGTTCATGACATGTGAATCTTCATTGTCAACGGTGGAGATTGGATTCTGAGCTCTATGCATATGGTTTTCAGCCGTGAACAGTAGCCTCTATTTTTGGTGAGAAATTCCTTGAATTCTTGTATTAGTTGATTCATGCCAAGAAATTGTATTTCTTGAACATAGTTTCAGTTTGCATGCCTTTAGTTGAGACTAGAGAAGACTTGTGTATTCCTATTCCTATTGATAGTGGAAGTGTTTGAGTGGACTACGGTCCCGTAGTTTTTCCTTCTCATATTGAGAAGGTTTCCACGTAAAAATTTGCGTGTTGTCCTTGTGGTGTTTGGATATATATTTTCCGCATATATATTGCTCTATTTAGGAGTTTCCTATAGATTCACACAAAGAGAGAGTGTTGAGTATTGTTGTTTCTCCCAACAAGTGGTATCAGAGCTTGGTGCAATCTAGCACCCTAAATATCTTGTGTTGAATAATGGAGGCTAATCTAAGTAGAATGGTGTCTTTGAGTGGTTCAAATTATCATATATGGAAAGGTAAAATGGAAGACCTGCTTTATGTGAAACAATTTCATTTACCTGTGTTTGCGTCTGAGAAGCCAGAAAATAAATCTGATGAAGAATGGACTTTGATGCATAGACAAGTATGTGATTATCTTAGACAATGGGTAGATGATAATGTTTTGAATAATATTGAGGGTGAGACACATGCACGCACACTGTGGAAAAAACTTGAGGAGTTGTATGCTCGTAAGACCGGACATAATAAAATGCTTTTGATGAAGCAATTGATGTATTTGAGATACCAAGATGGAACTCCCTTAACGGATCACTTGAACACTTTCCAAGGAATCATTAATCAGCTTGCTGGGATGGGTATCAAGTTTGATGATGAGGTTCAAGGGTTGTGTTTATTTGGTACATTATCGGACTCTTGGGAGACATTTAGAATGTCACTATTTAACTCAACCCCAAATGGTGAAATCAATATGGATCTGGCTAAAAGTAGTATATTGAATGAAGAGATGAGAAGAAAATTACAGGGATACTCTTTAGAGTCAGAGGTGTTGGTTATAGAAAGAAGGGGGAGGAGTAAGAGCAGAGGTTCGAAAAATAGAGATAACAGCAGAAACAAGTCCAACAGGTTTGCCAAAGTTGAGGGTCATCATTGTGGCATGAAAGGGCACATCAAGAGATATTGCAGACAGTTGAAGAGAGAGAACAAAGAGAAAGGGAAGGAGATACAAAATGACGATGGCAAGAATGATAATCGAGTTGCCACCACTACTTCCGGAGATTTCTTCACTGTTTATGATGATGATGTCATTAATTTTGCATGCCATGAGACCAGTTGGGTGATTGACAGTGGTGCTTCAACTCATGTTACATCCTGACAAGATTTCTTCATTTCCTATACAGCTGGTGATTTTGGGATAGTGAAGATGGACAATGATGACTTGGCCAAAAAAAATTAAATAAACACGGCTACCAGTAGTGATTTATGTCTATGTTAACAACGTTAAAACATTAAGTGAATATCCCATTTTGTTTTTGAATATCCAAGTATAATATGTGCATGTGCTTCCAAGAGACAGTGGATAATTTAAGAAAATAAACCACCTACCATCAACTAAACTATCATCATCATAATTAGTGACTAGTCGTCCATGCAATAGCAATAACATTGGACCAGCAAGTGCAGCCAGCTGAGTTATTGGACTTTGGCCAAGCTAGAATACATTGGCAAACTTATATATTTGTCCCCATTATCCTATGCCAAGTGGGTTTGAGCTAGCTTTTATAATACCAGGGGAGATGAAAACGGATCCAGTTGATTTCCACTACGCATGTCGCTTAGTCAATCTTCTAGATATAGTTTGAAACTTTCCATCCATCGATATTGCGTTTATATATATATATACATATACATATAGATAGATGATAATCGAGATATTTATTGATAAAATCAAAGCACGGAACGTAAGAGTAAGTAGCATAGAAAATTGCTGCTAATAAAAATCTATAAACAAGAACTCATAACCTATTAGACGATTCTGAGGATCAGCTTGTTTGTTTCTTGCGATCCATAAAATCTTATATCAGAGCATTGTGAAAGCTCTTTGTTGGAAGTGTTTTTTACCATATTCTTATCAGTTCTGCTATGCGAAAGCTCTGTTAAAGTGCTGCAAGACTTGGCAGTATAGATCCCTTCTGTGTCATCTCCCCCAGTTTTCTTACCAGTTCGGCTGGACTCAGTGTAACCACTGCTAACAATTGATTAAGTCTCTGTAATTGTTACTCTTCTGATGTCCGCAGCCTTTGTCAGATTTGGCATTCAGAATAGTCTCAAGAAAAGTACGAGATTTTGGTTCTAACTTTAATCAACTTACCAGGCATTCCCAAACCATGTCCATCTTTTTAGAGTTTGACTTTAACATGATCATAGACCCCCTTTTAATTTGTGTGCTGTCAAGGAAGTGACCGGCAGAAAGAATTGTCCACTGGATTTCTTGCAACCTCCACCCTACTTGTAATTGAGACGCAGTGTTTGAAGTTTGGAATGATCCCTGAGTTTAGATAGAAAAACCTCCACTTCTTGATAATTAGTGCAGTGGTGGGAATGCTTTTCGAAAATCACTGCGGGCGGAGGAACTCACACAAAACACAACTCGAACACTCACTCACTACAGTAATCAATTAACACATCAGATTTCCTTGTCAAATATAAGGTAACGAAGACCACAGATGTATATGATCAAGCATCAATTCATTCCAGCTCGTGCTTGTCTTGTTCAAGTTTGTAAAAAATGAAGGCAAATTTCTGAAAAGTCAATGGTATTAATCGATGGATAAAACTCATCACGAAGATCTTACAACCAAACAAAACTTTATTCATAAATACATGAAAGTGAAGAAAACATGAAGTTATAATCTGATTACGCCCTCAGCATTCGACAAGCAGTTAAGCATAGACAAAAGGGTAAATTTCATATATGAAATTGCAGCTCCCACTAACAACCCTGCCACCTTGTTTCCCATCACAGCAGCTTGGAAGCTCACCAATTATACCATCAAGGCATTTCTTACAAACATCACTAGAAAGATCCTGAGTGCACTGAACCAGACTGTAAAGCTTGGTTGAGTTTCCCAGTTCCAACTCTCCAGTTGCAAACAGCTTGGGGGTTGCCCGAGCTTCATTGGCGAGCTGGCTCAGAAGCTCTTTGGTCTTTTCATTGAATGGAACTGGCTCGCTCACAACGTGCACGTTCCACATGTAGAACTTGTTTATATTATCAATTTGGCCGAAGAATTCATTGTTTGAGTACTTTAAAAGGCAGTTATCATACCAAATGATAGCTGCTTTGTTGTACGGACATCGCTTTCGAATCTCACTGCTTGCCTCAACAACACAGGTTTTGCAATCGGAGGCTGAGACATCACCTCTGCAAAGAGCAAGCCCGTATGTTTGGTCCGGGTAATGGCCTCTTGAACCCTTTCCAAAACCTGTAGGAGGAGATTGATAGTAGAGGTAACTAGTGAGCTTGTTTAGGTTGGATTCATAAGGGCTATTTGCAGTGAAGTTGTCAGGAGTTGAGCAGAAATGGAAATTTGGGCCAGCTCCAAAAACAGCGTGGAGAAGGAGCGAAAAGGTTATTAGACATAGAGAGGAGGCAAAGTTGAAGAAAGACATTGTTGCAGGGACAGACCGAGGGGTTTAAACTTAGGATAATACTGCAATATATAATACCAAAGCAGCGTTGATTTTGGTGGGTCACGGGTTGACCTTTTCATTTTGTTTTAATAGTAGTTACGTTAAAGACTTTGCTCAATTCACTTGATAAACTTCAACAGATAGATTGCCATTGAGAGGGAGTATTAAAATCACTAGTTTTATGTGAAATAAATATATTATTTCATACTCTTTCATGATATAAAAAAAATCCCAAAAACCAATAAAAGACTTACAATATGTGAAATCACTATCATGATTAGCATCAGTGTATGCACACAACTTCAAGAAAGAGGTGTATGGAAGAAAGAAACTTTGAAATATTGTATCCTGAAGATATCGCAAAATACAAAGAGCAATTGCCCAATGATGGAAGTAAGAGAAAAAACAAATTGACTAACAACATGAACAACATATGCAATGTCTGAACGAGTAATAATGAGATATACAAAGCTCCTAACAATTATAAGATGTATAATAAGATATGAAAAAAATAAATCATCGAAAGAAAAATATCAAGTGCTAACATCAATAAGAGTATTTATAGTTTTATTATCAATAAGTCTATCCCACTTAAAAATAATTGCAATATATTTTGACTAGGAAAAAAGATAACCTATTGGTGAGTAGGTGACCTCAATACCATAAAGAGCTCAAATCCTTGATTTTAAACTATATAACTTAGTCTTCAAAACTGAAATGTCATCACCAATAATAATCATGTTATCAAAATATAAAGACAGAATGATACGATCTGCATTAATGCTCTTAATAAGAAGAGCAAAATCATGACTACTAAAAACAAATACAAGGGAATAGATCATAATAGAAAATTTTCAAACCAGACATGAGGTGCTTGTTTGAGACCATATAATGCTTTCTTGAGCTTGCAAACACCCAGAATCATGTGAAACAGGAGGAAAGGGAGCCATATAAATTTATTCTTAAATATCATCATTCAAGAAGATATTTTTAACATCAAGTTGAAAGATATGTCACTAATGAATAGAAGCTACTGCAATAAGAGTATGAATAATAGTTATTTTTGCAACTGGAGCAAATGTCTCTTTATATTCTACATCATATTGTTGAGGGTAATTTTTTTGTAACCAACCCAATTTTGTATCGCTAAATAGATCCATCAAAATTAGTCTTGATCTTATATACATAATGATAACCAACAACACTCTTATTAAGAAGTAGAGAAATCATATCTCAAGTATTTGTTTTATACAAAGTAAAAAGTTACTTATTCATATATTGCTATCAAAGAGGATTAAGAATTGCTTCTCTATAGGAAGAAAGTTCAGATAGACAATGAACAGAAGCTAGAAAGACAGTAAATGATGAAGAATAGGAAAACTCTGATAACTTTATGGACTTAAAAATACATAAGGATTGATGTAAAAGTGAATCCATACTCTCAAACGAAGTTAGAGGGACCATAAAAAAAATGGAGCTTTAGGGGTGTCGGAAAGTAAAGTGTCAATACCTACAAAATGATTAGTATGAATTGTCGAACATGAGGAAAGGTATTTGAGGTATTAGGAACTTAACATGATAAACTATTAGAATCCTTAAAAATGATCTATACGAATAAGATCAGATATAGTCAAGTTATGAGAAGTGGGTGGAATAGAAAAGAAAGGCATATGCTCGAGAAAAACTACATGATGAGAAACATAAAGTTTCTCAAAACAACAATATTTTTTTTTACCTTCATCATTAACAAAATACACAAATAACATATTAAGAAAGCAATCTATTGTGTTCTACATAAGGACAAAGAGCAAAAAAGTACAACAAAAAACTTTACAAAAAGAGTAATCAATCATTGATGCTCTTATGATTAATATAGACAACATATATCTTTATATTGATTCTATAAAAGTCAATTGATTATAAAGATTTGTCATTATAGAATAAAATTCCTGAATACTGATATTTTTTTGGTGAAGAGCTTTTATGTCGTTCTCCAATTAATACTGCTTTGCAAAATTTTATTGAGTAAATTACTTTTGTATCCCAAACTTTTTTTACAATCATTTTCAATTATGTACCTATAGAATGCTCAACATAATTGTTAATTCAAACAATAATATTTCCATTGTTTGATTCCCAAACAACCATCAAAGCAACAGAACCTTCATCAATGTTCTCAAGTTTCACAGGAGTTCCAATAACACACCCTTACATCTTTTTACTCTTTAAAAAAATCTCATCACATAACTTCAATACGAACAATTATTTTCATCCAACCTCACTCTCACAAACTGAAACGGATCATCTCTTTCAGTAGTCATAATGAATAATCAAAGAAAAAAAAACAAAATACCAAATTGTAAAAATAAAAAATAAAACAAAATATTAGATTGAAGAAACCGAATAAACTATACAAAATACTAGATTCTACCTTTAAAAAAGATTCTCATTGCATAACTTCAATACATATTATAAGATCACTCTAAGTTAGATCCTTAAAAGTTGTACTTAAAATTAAGTTATGCTCTGATACCTTGTTAAACAATCAAAAAAATAAAAAGAAATACAAATATAAAAACAAGGTTAGGTTTTCATAATAAATAACTTCAATAATTAATTAACTTAATAAAAAAACTATATATACAAACTAAAACAGAAAAATTAAAAAAAAAAATATATTCTACCTTTACCAATAATTAAACAAAATAACTCTATATTCTTTAACAATATCCAGTCGAGCAGTCAATTTCCTCACTGTAAGACGAAGCATACACGTTGTGAATCCAAGACCGAGAAGAGAAACATAACGATGACTTCTTTCCTATACTGATTAAAATCATGGTTGTCAATACCGCTTCGGTTAGCGCTTTGTTTTTTCTTTTAGTACGGAATGTTTCTATTTCAGAGCGTTTTGGCGTACTATTTTGGGGTTGTACTGTTCATATATAATTAGTTATATATATATATATATATATATATGAAAAAAATTAAAATATTAATTTAACAAACAAAATTAAAATTAAATTAACAAACAAACACAAAGTCAAACAAACATAATCTTAAAATTAGAAACATTTCTTAAATTCTAAAATATTGTAAAAGTAAAATGTTCTAAAATAAAACAAATTTAAATCAATTATATTTGTTTATAATTTCTTAAGTAAAATGTTGTAAAATATTCTAAAATAAAAGAAATATAATAGGTTTGATTGAATTATAGATTTGATTAAAATTAATAATTACATAACAGATTTATAATAAAAGAAATATAAATCATTTTTTTTTGTCATGGCTGAAACGGCGCATCCGGCGCATTTTAACCAATATTTGACTGAAATATCTGGTACGGAATGAAATTTAAACCGAGATAAAAACGACGTCATTTTATCTTTTTTTCTATTTGTACGAAACGTTTCGGATGAAATAAAACGAGATTAATAACCTTAATTAAAAATGTAATGCTGCCACTAGAACAACATTCACATTAATTCATTTGTGAAGATCATTAGAGAATTAGAGGGAAAAACTAAAAAAAATCAATTTTCTTAAGACCCAAAGGGAAGATCATCAGAGAATTAGTGGGAAAAACCAAAAAATTTCAAGCTTCTTAAGAGCCAAAGGACCCTTGTTCTATCAGGAACCAATAAGGTTTTCTGCTACAATCCACTGTCAACACTGCCCAGTTCACTTCATTCTTGGTTTTAAGATCTTACAATGAGATCCAATGAAGTAAGGATTCCAGCAAACCTGGCTGCATCTTATCATCATTGCCTCAAGAAATTGATCTAGTTCGTCAGCCACTGTAAGGAACAGACTGTCATGCACAACAAGTGAAATGCGGGGCCAGATGAAATGGCCACCATTTCTGGAATCTCACTCTCTTTTCCACTAGACTTCAAGAAAACCAAGCACATTACCCAATGAAATGGCCCTTTACGTACGTCTATGTGCTGTGATTGTCTGTACGACGATATGAGAAGCTGTCAACTCATGTTGACAAGGCTATAGATAGATATCACCATGAATAATTCTCTGAGGAATCATTGATTTTCCTGTTCCTGTAATCTCTTGCAGTGTCCCGGAGCTTGAAACTGATCAGCTCGAGAAAATAATCTGCATGAATGATACTGCTCTGTGTTTTCCCTTACCATCTCTCGTGCCTACCTCTTCAAACCGTGACACCTTCATTCCATGACCTAAACAAGTTGCAAGGTCTGTAAATTTGCCACTCCTAATATCCCACCATGTCAGTGAAGCACATGTCTGTCTGATCTCACATGGAAAGGCTAAAACTTTAAGCCAGAAAGAACCCATGAGAGAAGATAGAAAAAAAGGTGAGAAAATCTGTAGAATGCGATCATCGATGACTTTTTCTTGCGGCTTTTTACATTTCAGATTCCTGGACATCCCTTCTAACACCAGTCATCCAATTATATCCTGAGAAAAATATTATCAAAAAATAATATAAATTATATTTTAATATCTTACTTAACAATATTGTAAGGTGAGATAATTTTTAATATAATATTTTTAATATTAACCGACAATCCTATATTACTTGATAAAATAATATAAATCTATATCAGATTCTACACCTTTCACAACTTTTAAGACATTAATTTGACTCATTTTGCTTATCAGAATAATTATCGAATAAATTTATAATTTTATTATTAATAGCCATCACCTTTTTTAGATAAACTCAATACTAACATTTAGTTTTCTGTTAAAAAATAAATAAATAAAATTGGCTTAATGCATTAAAAATTGCTGGGAATAAAACAATGTTAAGAAATTAACAATGAGAATAATTATCAATGGAAAAAAAAAATAGGAAAGCAAAGAATCAAAAACTTCTTTTTTTATCAGAAAAAATTCAGGGACTGTTCTGTAAATTCACTAATTCTCGAAATCCGAGAATACAATCCACAACCCAAAGAACCATCCCTGTACGAGCCCATAAAAAAGTTTATTCACAAAATTAAAAATAAAATACAATTAAAAAAAGAAGCCATAACACAAACAGCTAAGCTAAGCATGGACAGGACCTGGAGTCACTAACACAGTACTACTCGGCGGGTTATAAGGAGGTGGCGCCCCAGTTATAGCAGGCACAGCAGGAGGGGGCGGAGACAGAAGAAGAGGAGGTGGTGGTGGTGGTGGTGGTGGTGGTGGTAGGTTAGTGCCAATGACCGGTGGAGAAGGTGGTGGTGGACTGGACTGAGAGAAGCCAGCTGTGCTAGGTGGGGTCGGCCCAGAAGGTCCACTTGTGGTGGGATCATATTGCAGATCAATTGAAGATGTGCTCGGTACTCCTGCTATTTAGGAAAAGATGGTGACCTGCTCAAACTAGGAAACTATTAGCGTTTTTTCCTATTGTAGTTATACTAGAATTCAAAGTGTAATTAATGTATAAATACTTACAGCATCACTGTAAATTAATAAGAATCGTGAACAAGTTTTTTTTCACTCTCAAATTCTTCATGGTATCAGAGCATTAATCGATTCTGCTCCCTGTGTTTCTTTTTTACGTCTTCCTTCACTGTCATGGCTGAGTTGATATCTGCAACTCATGACACCTCTGAGGGGACCAAGGAGAAGACTATCTCCGTGTCCAGCAGCTCAGATATGGATTTTAACACTGGCCAAAAGTTGTCTTCAATGTTGTTGAACGAATTCAACTATCTTCCCTGGTCAAGAGCCATTAAAATTGCTCTAGGAGGAAGATCAAAACTGGGATTTATTACTGGAACAACCAAGCCTCCAGAAGCAGATTCCCAGGAGTATGAAGCGTGGCTATCAAAAGACCAACTGGTCATGTCATGGATTTTAAACTCAATGGAGCGCAATCTTGCTGAAATTTTCAGCTACTCCGATTCCTCCTTTGAACTGTGGAAAGCAATTGGTGATATGTATGGAAATCAAAACAATGCTGCACGCATCTTCCAAATTCATCAAGAAATCTCCAAAATTTCTCAAGATGGGAAATCGTTTGTAAACATGTTGGGAAATCTGAAACGTCTATGGAGTGAATTAGAGCTTTATCGACCACACACCATAGATGCTGTCACCTTGAGAAAACGAATTGAAGAAGACAGAATTTTTCAATTGCTGGCAAGCCTCAACCCAGAATATGAAGATCTTAGAAGTCATATTCTAATGAACCCAGAACTGCCATCCTTCCAAACTGTGTGCGCCACGATTCAAAGAGAAGAAGTTCGTCGAAAGGTCATGTCTCGCACCACAAACTCTTTTAATTCTGATGCACATGCATATATTTCTCGTCCCTTCTCTGAGAATAAAGGTTACAAAGGAAAAAGGCACGAATTCAAGTGTCAACATTGCAAAAATTCTGGGCACACAGTTGACAGATGCTGGAACCTACACCCAGAACTGAAGCCGAAATTTATGAAGGAGCATAAAGGAAAATTAAGCACTACTCATAGAGCAAACTTGGCTACTCATTCCAGTGACTCCTTCACTGCCAGCCCTGTCACCTTATTGAACGAATTTGCAAATTACTTGCAAACAAAGCAAGGCCAAGGAACAAGTGCGGGAGCGGGACGCAACTGGGAGTTCATCGACAAATTTGCGGACTTCTTAGCCGGGTGCAAATGCCGAAAACAGTCAAGGTATTTTACTTGCGTTTATGACTGCATTAGAACTAGGTAATTTGCATAATTTATGGGTAATTGATTCTGGTGCCACTGATCACATGTCAAACAAATTGGAAAATTTCTCAAATTTTTCAACTTTTTCGTCCCCTGTCTTCGTCTCTGTTGCAAACGGGAAGGGAGTTCCAGTTGAGGGTAAGGGAAAAATGAAATTAGTATCTCAAATTATTGAGTCAAACGTGCTATACATTCCTTCGTTTCCCTTCCAGCTACTTTCTGTCAAACGAATAACATCAACTCTCAATTGTGAAGTTATATTGTCTCCTTACAAGGTTGTATTTCAGGACCTCATAACCAAGAAGAGGATTGGTGAAGGATTTCTTTTGCATGGACTTTATTTCTTCTCTTCCGATCCGCAAGTGTGTAAAAGTCTCCATGCAAGAACTGCACCTATTACACAACAAATTTTGTGGCACCGTCGTCTAGCTCACCCATCAATTTCGGTTTTTAATCAAATTTCTCCTGTATTCCAACAAGGAAACATTGACTGCGAAATTTGTCATTTTTCAAAATCATCAAGACTACCATTCAATAAATCAGTGTCTCAAACAACTCAGAAATTTGAAATTGTCCATTCGGACGTTTGGGGACCCTTCTCCACCTCAATTGATGGTTTTAAATATTTCGTAACTTTTATTGATGATTTTTCTAGAGTCACTTGGGTTTACTTGTTAAAATCTAAATGTGAAGTGATTGATTATTTCAAACACTTTCATAAACTGATCACTACCCAATTCTCGGCACAAATCAAAACTCTTCGATCAGATAATGGCACCGAATACATGTCCCATAACATGACGCATTACCTAAGTTCTAATGGCATCATACACCAAACCAGTTGTGTGCACACACCACAACAAAATGGAATTGCGGAAAGAAAAAATCGCGATTTGTTGGAGAAAACAAGAGCAATCATGTTGCAAATGCATGTTCCTAAATATTTCTGGTCGTTTGGTGTTCTTACTGCAACTCATCTTGTAAATCATTTACCCAAATCGAGTGCTGGAATTCAAATCTCCTCTTGAAGTCTTGCAGGGGAAAAAAATACAAGATGTCTCATACCTTAAAGTATTTGGGTGTATTTGTTATGTGCACTTACCAGCAAATCAACGCGACAAATTGGATCCAAGAGCTGTCAAATGCGTCTTCTTGGGATATTCACAAACTCAGAAGGGGTATAAGTGCTATGAGCCAAAATCCAAGAAACTCTACACTTCTCGCGATGTTCGGTTTATTGAAACCAGTTCCTATTTTGAAGAAACTAGTCAGGAAAATGTATTCCATGATTTTTTTCCGCTGCTTAATGCTGATCATCCCGTTGAGAACACTTCACCAGAAGAAGCTGACGCTACTATGAAAATTATTCCTAATGCCGCCGATGACAATGGCATGGAAATTATTACCGATGACAGCCATGCTCCTTCAGCTCAAAATTCAACTCAAAATTTTGAGCCTCTTCGCCGAAATCCATCTCGAGCACGGGTGCCGCCAGCCAAATTAAAAGATTATGTTGGCTACAACGTCAGGTACCCCATGAATAAATCCATATCTTATCAAAATTTGTCACCAGTGCACACAGGTTTCTTGACAGCAATATCCAGTACTCAAGACCCCATAAATTTTAAAGATGCTCAAAGTCAAAGTGTTTGGCAAAAGGCTATGGCAGAAGAACTAGCAGCCCTTGAAGAAAACAAAACTTGGAGCGTCACTCCCCTTCCACTTGGGAAACATGCAGTAGGGAGTCGGTGGATATACAAAACCAAATTCAAGTCTGACGGGTCTATTGATCGCCACAAAGCTCGTCTGGTTGCGCAAGGATTTACTCAGAAATTCGGCATTGACTACAAAGAGACATTTGCTCCTGTTGCAAAAATGACCACCGTTAGAGTCCTATTATCGGTAGCCATCAACAAAGGCTGGAAGCTGTCGCAGATGGATGTTAAAAATGCATTCCTACACGGAGATCTTGAAGAGGAAGTATTTATGAAACTTCCACCTGGGCACCCTCAAAGTGGAAATTCCAGCTTGGTGTGCAAACTTCACAAATCAATTTATGGGTTGAAACAAAGTCCTCGCGCGTGGCATGCAAAATTAAGCGCTGCTCTTGAAGCTCTTGATTTTCAAAAGAGTTCTGCCGATTCCTCCTTGTATGTAAAATTAAAGCCAGATGACAGTCTCATGGTGCTTATATATGTCGATGATCTCATCATCACCGGTCATAACAGTGGGTCGATCAAACAGCTAAAGGAGAGCCTTCAGCGAAAATTTCCAATCAAGGATCTCGGACAGTTGAAGTATTTTCTTGGAATTGAAATGGCAACCTCTAGCAAAGGACTATATCTAAATCAAAGAAGGTATATTATCGACCTCCTGCAGGAATCTAATCTCCTACATTCTAAACCTGCCGCTACGCCACTTGACAGCAAACTGAAATTGGAACCTGTTGGAGAACCTCTTGAATCTCCTAGCTATTATCAGAAAATTGTTGGGAAGCTGATTTATCTAACAATCACGAGACCTGATATTGCATATGCCGTTAGCCTTGCAAGCCAACACATGCATGCACCCACTGTGCAACACCTAGGTATGGTAAAGCGCATTCTTCGATATTTAAAAGGTTCCATTGGTCGTGGCATCATCATGAAAAATAACGGGCATACAAATATTATGGGATATTCCGATTCAGATTAGGGCGTGTAACGCACTTGATCGACGGTCAACTACAGGTTATTGTATGTTCGTCGGTGGTAATCTTATTTCTTGGCGTAGTAAAAAACAGCATGTGGTGGCCCGTTCTAGCGCTGAGGCTGAATATCGTGCCATGGCCTTAGCTGCCTGTGAACTTATATGGTTAAAGCGTCTGCTCACTGATCTAGGATGTGCATGCCACACTCCTATGACTCTTTATTGTGATAATCAAGCAGCTATGCACATTGCGTCCAATCCCGTGTTTCATGAACGAACAAAACACATTGAAGTGGATTGTCACTACATACGGCAACAAGTTCAAACAAAACTTATTGCTACTCATTATGTGCGTACAACAGATCAATTAGCAGATGTGTTTACAAAAATTCTACCCACTACCCAGTTCCATCAAATTGTCAACAAGCTTGGCTCCATCAATCTGCTGGATCCAGCTTGAGGGGGTGTATTGCAGATCAATTGAAGATGTGCTCGGTACTCCTGCTATTTAGGAAAAGATGGTGACCTGCTCAAACTAGGAAACTATTAGCGTTTTTTCCTATTGTAGTTATACTAGAATTCAAAGTGTAATTAATGTATAAATACTTACAGCATCACTGTAAATTAATAAGAATCGTGAACAAGTTTT
>CM054996.1:11412125-11670377 GCA_029030765.1 Salix suchowensis | reverse complement strand
TAATGTATAAATACTTACAGCATCACTGTAAATTAATAAGAATCGTGAACAAGTTTTTTTACTCTCAAATTCTTCAAGGAAATGATAATTGTGGAGAGTGACAATCATCGTCGTCATCAGAGCATTTGTGTGATTTGTGAAGGCGGTGGCGTAAGAGACCAAATCCCAAGACAAAACCCAGAATTACAAGTACAGTTACGATGAAGATGAAGATCTTTGTTGCTTTCCCTATGTAACACATATTTGTTGTTGCTGCTGTAGATTTTTTAGGACAAAAGCTGAGAAGGGTCTGATAAGTTACAGATGGAGATGGGTTCTTTTTCGTCTTCTTTTCATGGTGATGGTGTTCTGTGGGAAGAAGACGGAGAGTGAGTGTCAGTGTTGTAATTAAGAGAAGGTGTCAGGATTGAATTTAAAAAAGAAGAAGAAATAGTTCGTGACAATCACACCCTTATATATTTTTTACAGGACTTTCAAAAGTTAAATTTTGATTAAACTTTATTAATATAATATTTATTAGATATCTTAATCTTCTTTAGATTTTTTTTATTAAAAGATTATATATATATATATAGGTTTTTTAAAGTTAAAAAAGTAAGTGTAAATTAAAATTAAGTTTTTTGAAAGTGAATAATTTTAAATATAAATTAAAAAATATCTCTAAGAACAATATATAAAAAATAAATAAACAAAATAGAAAAAAAAATAAAACAAAAGGTTAAGCGTTGTTAGGCTTGGTCAGCCCACCTGGCCCATTTCATCAGGCCCATGTGATACGGCTTTTCTTTTTTGTTTTTATGTAATTGGACGTACAACGTCTCATTCATCCCTATTTTGTTTTATTTTTTTAAAAAAAAAAAACAAATGAAACATCTTTAGTTTTCTACTACCATGGTGGTATTTTTCGAGATGGAAAAACTATTTTGGTAGTGATATTTTTTGAAAAAACAAAATGGTCTAAAAAAACAAGGTTAGTGGTATTTTCAACTAAAAAAACAAGGTTAATGTTAAGTACCTACAAAAACATATTGGGGAATTTAATAAACTCATTTATTGTGACTTTCTCTCACATCAAGGACCCAAAATGAAAAAAATTGAGAGTTTGGGATCAAAAATTATTTTTTTTCTCTAATTTTGAAATTGGAAGGACTTAACATCTATTTGAAAGGTGTAGGGATTACAATAAATATTTTGCCTAAATATTTTAAAGTTACTCATCCCTTATGTGTTTTTGGTTACCCGTCTATCAATTGCGTCCTCTCCAAACAAATTTACTTAGAATTTGATCTAATGAGAACCATTTTAAAAAAAAATGATAAACAATTAAAACTATGCACCGTCCATCTATAGTGTCATATGAGAGGATATATAATGCATTTTGCATATTGAATCCTTCACTTGTTTTAGTTTTTTAGATAATTATTTTGCTAGTTACATAGCTTTTGTTTTTTTATATTGTTTTCCAAATATATTTGTGTTTTAAACCTCGATTTTAGTATAAATTAAAATAACTTGATTTTTATTCACGAAGATATGTTATTCATTTATTTTATATATAAAAAACTATCTTATAAAAAATTTAACCAAATACATAATTTTTTAAATATACTTGTCAAATACACATAATTGTTTTTAAAAAGAGGTCGATAAGTAATTTAATGAAGGTCTTGATTAAAAAAAGTGTATTAGAGTATAGTAATGATTGTTTTTTTTTAATATTTTATTCAAAAATATATTAAAATAATGTTTTATTTAAAATCAGCATATAAAAACAATTCAAAACAATTAAATAATTATTGTTTTTTAATAAAAGTAAGTTAAATCTCAATTCGATGCACCATAAAGACTAAAAGGGTAGTTATGCCACTTGAAGACAGGAGAGGGTATATTGGGGAACGAGCCTGCACGCATGTCTGCCATGTCATCCCTCTCGGGATGGAGCTGGCAGCATTTATTTTACAGGGCCATCAGCACCTGTTTTTAATTCCCTCTTGAGATCCCTTTATTTACATTGTTGCCACTCGTAGCTTACAATAATATAAAACACACCATATAATACTATGATTTACAAGTAAAAATCTAACTTGATTCTAGAAAATAAACAATTCATGTAGTTTTTTTTTCTCACCTTGATGAGCTTTATTTTATAAATATAAATTTTTTATTTTATTTTTTTTAAAATAAAAAATATTATTAAAAATATCATGATTAATAAATAAATGAGTGAGCACTATTTTAAAAACACTATTCCATCCAATTATTTTACTCTACTTCAAGTTCAAGAAATATATTTTGTTATAGTTATATAATTTATAATATCACATCCAAAAATAATCATTTTAAATTTCCATATTCAAGTTGGGATTATATTTCGTTTATTAAAAAAATTGATTCAATACCTTTGAACCATGGTTGTTAAAACGTGTTTTAACTTCTAAATTATATGATTTTACGAGCTAAACACAAAATACTAGTAAAATCGAGTTAAAAGATTAAAACTTAAAAAAAAAATTAGTCTAAACTCCATAAAATCATCAATATGATATTTTTTTATTTTCTAAACTCTCAAATAAATAACTTGCTATTGGCTCTATTTTCTCGCTGTTCTGAGTTTTGAAAAAGTTGTTGAAACTAAGTTATTTCATTTTTAATTACTATTGGTGTTTGAGAGCTCGTTTGGGAAGTGTTTTTGAAAAAAAAAAGATAATTTTTTATCTATATTTTGTACTTTAAATTAAAAAATGGTGTTTTTTTATTATTTTCATATGGTGATGTCAAAAATAATTTTTAAAAAATAAAAAAAATATCATTTTGATGCATTTCTGAACGAAAAACAATTTCAAAACTAATCTTACTGTAGTAATTTCCTTGAGAACTATGTGAAACTAATTTCATAATATTATATATATTAGTTTTGCTTTTACAATTTTACATTTTCTTGTGAATTTATGATTTTTATACAAAAACATTTTATATAATATTTTACGATCTGATTTTATGACCCAAATTCAAATGATAACTATGTATCATGTCAAAAAAAAACAAATTTGACAAACTTGCTTTCAACAACTCATATGACTCACTCCATTAATTTATTTTGTTATATTTTCATAATATTATATATATTAGTTTTGCTTTTACAATTTTACATTTACTTGTGAATTTATGATTTTTATACAAAAATATTTTATTTACTATTTTACAATCCAATTTTATGATCCAAATTCAAATGATAATTATGTATCATGTCAAAAAAATTTTTTGACAAACTTGGTTCGAACAACTCATATGACTCACTCCATTAAATTATCTTATCGAGGTTTTTTTAATAATATTGATAGTCAGTCATCACAACTTTAGTGCCCCCTCAAATATTATTATTTTTTTCTTTTTTCTTTTTTCTCTCTCCTCTCCTCTCTTACTAAATCTTGTATCTTTTAAATATTACAACTTTGAAAAGCTTGCATTTCACAAATCACATATCTAACATGTGATTCTTTAAAATATATTATTTTCTATAATATATTTGTTACATCATATCATTTTATCATTTTTTTAAGCATGCGGAAATTAAAGATTTGCACGCTATGGCTATGCAATTCATTTGTTTGCTTTATAATAAAGACAGAGGACATGCCAAAATAGAGACGACAAAGAGCAGCACAGCTCCTCAACTCAGTGGTCAACGTTTGGATTTGATGATATTTTCCTCAAACATTTTACACATTTCCATTCTTGTTTGACCAGACAGCCTAGATGAGACAGTGACTCGAAGCAAGTTGATGAACTATCACGAGACAAAAATAATATGACCAGAGAAAAATGGACGATCGTGATTTAACAAGGAGAAGAAAAGATTGGCCACTCATGGGATGGAATGCATGAGTGAACTACAATGTTCTTGACCTCTATCAACATGAGGACTCCATTGAAGCTCCAAAAGGGTTGCACCATGTTCACAAACTTCACACAGCAATTGCTTCAACCATTCAAAAGAAGAAGAAAGAGACTGGGTTTTTCTCATCCGAGAAGGAGCATTCCCCGATTCATTACATCCTATCATTTTTTCTATCAATCACATCTTTTGCTAGAGCATATACAGCATTATCATCTTACTTCAATCACCTTGTAAAGATAATAAACAGTAGCAGACACTAATACAGTCATTATGACAAGCATAGTTTATCCAGCACCAGGAGCTTTAGGAGAGAAAATGAGGCTACATCACAGGCATCTCCTTCGGGAAATGCCATTGATATATCGAGGTGGAAGGGCACTAGCAAAGAGGGTAAAACATAGGGTTGCCAGAAGTAAAGGAAGGGAGCCACAAGCTGTGGCATCTGAAGTTTCCACTACATTATCAGAGGTAAGTACGGTTAGCTACTAGTTTGAAAATCAACCTCAATTAATATCTCATTGCAAGATTGTGATATATTGTTGTTGTTGGTGCAATTTGAATTGACGATATTTAGCATTAAAAGAGTGTCCTTTCAGCAGTACTTCAGGCCATATTCAAGAGACTGAAATGACTTTATTGCCCTTCATATCTGAAATATACTTTCTAATTCTGCATAAGATCAAGTGGTCCTTGTTGTAGATATGATTTGAATAAAGATATTGGGAAAAATCTGTTCTTATCTATTCTAAAGACCCCACCTGTGTTCCCCCAAACACATGCACTCTTTTCTTTCGTCACCTTGACATGCACTATTTTACATGCAAAGATAAGATCACAGAATAGTATTCTGCTTTATTCTTCTATAAAAGGGCATGACTGAACTAGCATAATGAACAGCATCTTCATTTCTATACTCCCATATAGATCCAAAAACCCTCCCTCACTCAAAAGGAAAATGCAGGGTGCTAGCAAGTATGATGAAAAGCTGCTACGAAAACTATGTGCCGCTTTATGTAATGCTCCCAGTAAGTAGCAAAAAAGCTCTCACTCTGAAATATCAAGTATGCATACTGAGAAATATCATGAACAGCAATCTTGTATACTAATAATGCTTTTCTATATCTTTACAGTTGGGTGTGATTACAGCTGACAATGTTTTTGAAGGTGGAGAGAAGCTCGAGAAACAGCTTAAGGATCTAAGAGCAGTTGGTATTGATGGGGTCATGGTTGATGTATGGTGGGGGATCATAGAAGCCAAGGGCCCTAAGCAGTATGACTGGAGTGCTTACAGGAGTTTGTTTAAACTTGTTAGCGAATGTGACCTAAAGATACAAGCCATAATGTCATTCCACCAATGTGGTGGGAATATCGGAGATGTTGTTGACATCCCAATTCCCCAATGGGTACGTGATATTGGAGAAACAGATCCTGATATCTTTTACACCAATAGATCAGGTAACAGAAACAAGGAGTACCTCAGCCTCGGTGTGGATCACCTGCATCTCTTTGGTGGGCGGAGCGCCATTGAGGTAAGTTTGATAAGCAATCCAATCAATCCCCTTAGTTCATCTATGTGTGCGCGCAACCCCAGATCTCATCGAATGATCATGCTAGTGTTAGTTCAAGATGATATTCAATGATTAGCTTTCATTAATGGAGTTAGGTAATGAGTGCTACAGTCTTCATAAGCACGGCTCAGTTATCCTATTAGTGAACTGAACAGTACTAATTACTAAGAATCCCCACAACCCAGACGAGCTAGAAAATTTCCCCCCCACAACATGATTAAATTCTACGTTATTATAAAATCACAGATCTAGGTTTGATTTGCTTTTCATACCATTTCAAATAAGCACTTGTTTTCCTAGCTTGCAGTAAAGTCAATCACCATGCTCTCAAGAAAGGCTCGATTAAAGATATGTAAGCGGATATCAATTAAATGTTTGAATAAGAAAATGGGCTGAATACTCACCTGGGAGTGCCAATTGATGCATCCAAGGAGATTAAGGAGCCAAACACTGTTCAGTGAAGTCAGATAATTTAAGCATGCTTATGAATCATTATACCAGATGAATGCAATTTGGTCAACCTGGTGTTTACATCTAAGCCATAGTCAGTACATGATAAAAAAAAAGGTTAATGGTTTATTATGATCCTTTATCTTGTTTACTTCCCAGCCACTGAAAGAAATTTGTTGATCCATCTAGATGTATAGGGACTATATGAAGAGCTTCAGGGAGAACATGGCGGATTTTCTTGAAGCTGGACAGATAATAGATATTGAAGTAGGGTGTGGAGCAGCAGGGGAGTTAAGATATCCCTCTTATCCAGAAACTCAAGGATGGGTTTTTCCCGGTATAGGGGAATTTCAGGTACCACTGATTTAAGTTACTTTTGACAATAAATTATGAAGATATATTTCATCATTAAACATATACTCTTCTCTAAAACACATTACCTCATATTGAACCGCAGTGTTATGATAAATATCTCAAAGGAGAATTCAAAGAGGCTGCAAAAAATGCAGGCCACCCTGAATGGGAATTGCCGGATGATGCAGGGACATATAATGACAAACCTGACTCAGCAGAGTTCTTTAAACAAAATGGGACATACCTTAGTGAAAAGGGAAAGTTCTTTTTAACCTGGTATTCCAACAAGTTGCTGATGCATGGAGATGATATCCTCGATGAAGCCAATAAAGCTTTTGTGGGATGTAAAGTCAAATTAGCAACTAAAGTATATTTCGAAACCTTGTTACTTTTCCTAACTAATGAAGGCAGAAAATAATGAAGCCACATTCTATTTTCAAAACAGGTATCTGGATTGCATTGGTGGTATAAACATCATAGTCATGCTGCGGAGCTCACTGCAGGATATTACAGCCTGGAAGATAGAGATGGGTACCGACCAGCAGCAAGGATTCTATCAAGGCATCATGCTGTTATGAATTTCACATGTCTTGAGATGAGGGACCTAGAACAACCAGCAGAAGCTAAAAGTGGACCTCAGGAACTCGTTCAGCAGGCGAGATCTCTAAACCATGGTCCCTACTTGGATTGGTTAAGATGCCTGTCATTTCTGACCTCTAAAAATATCATTGTCAACAAGCTTGATGAATATGATGCCAATTTAAGAATAAATATGAAAACTTTGTACAGAGTAGATAAAGGTGCATTGTCACATTTTCGTATTGTATTCATGATTAGTTGATAATTTGCCCACGCATGTGCAGGTCCTCAGTGGAGCATGGAGAGAGAAGATTGAAGTTGCAGGTGAGAATGCACTTTCAAGATATGATGCTGATGGTTACAATCAAATCCTTCTAAATGCCAGGCCAAATGGTGTCAAAAAGTGGGGTCCACCTGAACTGAGGATGTTTGGGGTGACATACCTTCGGTTATCTGATGAGCTATTTGAAGAAAAGAATTTCAACCTATTCAGGACATTTGTGAGGAAAATGCATGCTGATCAAGTGAGTAGTACCTACACAAATACATGGAAAAGGAAAGAAGGAAAAGTTCTTAGTAATGAAGTCTTTGAAAATCCTCACTTAATCTCAAACTTCCTATTTGTTTTCAGGATTACTGCCCAGACCCCAGCAAATATGGCCATGAACTAGGCCCGCTGGAACGCTCACGCCCACGGATTTCAATTGATGATATCCTAGATGCAACGAAGCCAATAAAGCCATTCCCATGGAATAAACAAACAGACATGCCGGTTGATGGAGCTGCACAATTTGATCTGCTAGGTAGTTTGATAAACGGGATCAAATCCATATTCTTCAAGTGAAAACATGGACAAATGCAGAGAGAGTAATGAGAGAAGTAATCAAATTAACATTCAATGCTATTAAGGTTTCCTATCAGGGCTACAAGTGAGCTTTTCAATGTATCTGCTGTATGAATAAATAATACACATTATCTATATATGGCTCACATATAGAGTTTTCTTTTGGTAAGTTTACTCACCAATAAATACTGCAGTAACAAATTCATCTTTAAATCCATGTAACCTGCACACATCCTGCATAATAAAACAATTTGTTAACACGAGAGCTTAGAAATCGGTTTTATCTCCACCTGCCCGAAGGTTTCTAGTGATTCTTGTAATGGTCCCTGGACGTGTGTATTGAGAGCAAATGAACAGGTCAATTTCTTATAATGCTCTCAAAAGTTTCTTCACGTTAACTTCTTCAACATTGTATGAACACTGAACTTGGGCTTTATCCAGCCTTCTTAGTTGCTGTCATGTCTTCTTAATTAGCACGCCTGTCTCCTCTGTACTAATTTGATTCATGCCAGCTGAGAACCAGTAAATTTTCTTCTGTAAATCAGCAAAAACTGCAGCCTTGTGGTTTTATTAGTCCCTTCTCTCTTTCCATTGCCCTCACCCTTCTTGCATCTTCCCATCTTTTCTCAGCAGTAAACATGTTGGATAGGCCAAATTAGCTACCCAACTGTTTTAAATTCATATCCAAAAGATTTTGCACTGAATTATCAGCTAGCTCCACATTATGATGTAGTAGCAAGCAGTGAGTAGTGCAGCCCATTTATCACTGATGGATGCGATTTCCATGTTCATGATAAGTGAGTGTGCCTCCTCCAGGTGCCCTACTCATCCAAGAAGATCCACCAAACATGAATAATGAGGAAGTATAGGCTTCATATTATAACATTATGTCATTCTGTGGAAAATTTCTTTACCCATAAACCAATCCTGCATGTCTACATGCTGACATCTGAAGTAAAAAGCCTTCATCCGGAATAATTTTCTTTTTGATCATTTCATGAAAAACAGAGATACCCTTTCTTCCTGTCCCATGAACACCATATCCAGAAATCATGGCAATCTAAGAAATTAAACTTTTTTTCCGGCATCTCATCAAAAACATGACATGAACAAGCCAAACTTCCACATTAAGCATACATGTCCATCAGGGCTGTTTCTACCAGGATGGTAACACTAAACCCTTTCTTTTCAAGATACAAGTGGACAGACATGCCAAATCACAAGGCTGTGACCTGAAGACATGCTACGAGCAGTTATAAAGGTTGGCCAGCCTCCATTCCTTCAGAGACCATTCCTTAAGCTGTCTAAGCCATCTCCTTTCTCTACATAACCAGCAATCATAGAATTCCAAGACACAATATCCATCCTGCCATTTTCTCAACAGTGTTCTAGCATCGTCCATAGAATTTCATTTACAGTACATTTCAACAAAAGAATTATTCAGAAATTCAATAGAAAGTTCATAACTTTTTCAAACAGCATAACCATGAACTTCTCCCCCTTGCTTCAAAGCCACCAACTGGGCAAAAGCTGAAAGTATACCAAGGAAAGTAGTCCCATCAAGAAACACTACGTTTTTCCTCATAAAACTATAAGCCCTCAAACCATCTTTTGGTTCACAATTCTTCACATAGCCCGAAATCATAGCATTCTATGAACTTAAATTTCTCATAGGCATTCAATCAAACACCTTAATTGCCAAAACTTATCTCGAAACTTTTTAGCAATAAGTGAATTACACACATAACCACAACCTCACAATGAACTCCCCTTCCATTCTCCACATCAAACAAATCACCACAAACCGTAAAAACAAAAGGGTATGTAAAGTTATCACCTTTGTGCCCAAACCTCAACATTTCCCTACACAAAACAAGACCTTTCATTACAAGAATCATACCCTCCAATCATAAGACTCCCACAAGAAAGAATTTTTAGAAACAACTCTATTAGAAAAGACTGGGCATAATCCATTTGGCCACAATTTGCATAAAAGGCAGCAACTTTGGTGCTCAAGTATTATTTTGGATAGTGCAGCAAATGATAATGTGGGCAGAGGTTGTTGGCCTTTTTAAGTGATTTCGTGTTGGTAAGAGATTGTAAAATGGTTCCACATCGGAGTGTAGTAAGTGGGTGCTTGAAGTGAGTGTTTGGGGGTTGGTTTCCGAGGGGTTTGAGAGTGGAAATGCCATTCATGAATATCAATGCGTGAATAGATGACAGGTTTGTGTGGACAGGAGTGTAGTAGAAGAGGATGATTTCATTGTTCCATTGAGGCCTAATGATACAAAACCTATCGCCTTACGCAATCAACAGAACTCAGGTTTACTCGGAGAAGATTGGTCATTAGAAACAAAATAGAAAAAGGCAAACCAATAGTCCATTGCAGGTTGCTGACCAGCTACACTGGTATTGTTGATAATTGCAATTCTGGTTCTTGGAGGATTTTCTTCAAGTATTTGTTGTCTGATAACAAGTGAAGACCACTGTCTGCTCCCATCAACATGTTACTAGCAAGTGCAATTGGCTAATTCTGCATGGAAACCAGGGGGAAGACACAAGGAAGGTTCTCTGATTCCTTGGATTTTTAAACTCTTTGCCTTCCTAGATTCTTGACCTGCATTTTGTAGTTTCTTTTAGATACTCGGCCATCATGTTTCATTATTCAACACCAAATTGCATTTATATCATCAGTAATTGCTTTATTTTAAGTTATTTGTTGTGATTTGAATTGACATTATCACTAGTAAAATTTAATTTTAGAAAAACTATCATTGATCACTTTGATATGTATATATAATTATATAGGTGTGTGGGCAAGGATGATAACTGTTTTGTATTGTGGTTGTAGTTATTTTTAAAAAAATTTATCTATAAATGTATTAAAATAATATTTTTTTTATTTTTTTTAAATTTATTTTTATCATCATCACATAAAAATAATCTAAAAATACTAAAAAAATCATTTATAATAAAAAATAAATCATTTTTTTTAAAAAATACTTCCCAAATACATTATCAATCAGCCCAGAAGTTGTGTCTAGGTTTGTTAATTCCGTGCCGTTCTGGCCGAAACGTTCCGTGCAAATAAAAAAAACCGAGATGAAATGGCGTCGTTTTCATCTCGGTTTTAATTCCGGCCGAAACGTCTCGGTACTGTTCCGGCTCAAAATCATAATATTTTTTTTATTTTAGAATATTTTACTATCATAATATTTTGGAATTTTAGAGATGTTACTAATTTTAAGATTATGTTTATTTGATTTTTTGTTTGTATTGTATAATTTAAAGTTAATTTATTTTGAATTTAAATTATATTTGTTAAATTAATATTTTAATTTTTTTCATATATATAATTAATTATATATGAACAGTACAACCCCGAAACGGCATACCGAACCACTCTGAAACCGAAATATTCCGTTTCAATAGAAAAATCAGAACAATGACCGGAACAATATTGATAACCTTGGTTGTATCTACAAATTTGAAGGAGTCACAAAAGATATGTTCAAGAAATTAATTGTTAGCTAGCAGCTGATGGGATTGATTAGCGTTTTTCAAACCGCAATTATAAAACTACCACAAAATTAAACACAAATTTAATTGAACAATCAAAAAGCTTTATGATTTACACAAACCTATAGAAAATGTATCTTCACTGAAATATTTTTTCTATAAAAATATTTTTCTAAGAAAAAAAGGTATTTTTCATTTTTATGATATATTAAATAAAATATTTTTCACTAATAATAATACAATAAGAAAAAAATTTGAGCTATTTTAGCATTTTTATTTGGAAAGCAAAACAAAATATGAAGTGAGCATCATATACTTATACTTTATCAATTAATTTAATTCAATAAAAATTCCCTAAAAACTAAATTCAACAAAGACCATAACCCTTGTCATTCTAAAAATGACTGAAAAATCATAAAAAAGAACAAAAACATAAATGATTGGAGGATGAAACAAAAAAAAATAAAGATCTTAAAAAAATCAAGGTAAAAAATAGCAAAATAAAGATCAAATTTTATAGGAAAAGAAATTGAAGTAAGATGAAATTGTAAAAAAGAAAAATAAAAGCAATTATCATTTAAAATAATGAGGATTAAATACATATATATATATATATATATATACTGTTTTGAAACTTGTAGATAATATGAAGATTAAGAGTTTAAGATTATTTTTTTTGTTTTTGTTTTAAGTTTTAAGTTTCAAGTCTAAAAAGTTTTCATTTAAAGAAATGTGTTAGAAAATAATATAAATAAACTTTGAAGTCTCATTTAACAACTTAAACGTTTAAATAAAATGTTTTTTTAATAATTCAACCGTTCACTGACAGAAATTAGCAAGATAATGAGGATACATCTGATAGGAGATCAATAATGATCGTCGATCTCGTCGAAGGTATAATTTCACAGCTTTACAAGGTAAGAAATCTCATCATCATGGAAGGTAAGATCAGTGATGGGACCCTGAAAAAGAGAGAGGCCTAAGCATGGCCGCCATGTTTTTCTTCACTCACAGCAGCAGTAGCAGAAACGTAATACGCAACACAGAAAAGTCCATGAACGAAGCACAAGATTCCTCCGATTGAAAAGAAATGGTGGTGAGTGAAACCACAGGAGGCTCTTGACTTGCTGTTTGACCTCGTGCCAACCACTAGCATGGTTAATCCGACGACCAGGATGATCCTGCAGAATGATGATATACATAAACCAAGTTGTTAGCTCTGTTTTGGTTGGTGTTTTGTTTTTTTAATTTGAACGAAATGTTTCGGTTTTAGAGAGTTTTGGTGTGTTGTTTCGTGGGTTGTAATGTTTATGTGTATAGATAATTAAATATATTGATTCAAAAAAAAATTAGATCAAATCAAGAAATAATTTATTTAGAATTGTGCAATTTAATCTAAAAAAAGACACAATGAAAATGATTTTTCTAAATAAAATTATGAACATGTATAATATTACGAGAATGTCATCATCAATCTCGTAAGGTCATTACATTCTTTGTTTATTCTGAAATTTTAACATAATATATATAAATATATCAAGAGACTTCTCGTAAAATTTCATCTCAATCTAACGGTCGGATTAAGAGGTATGATTGATATTGTAAAATTATTCATTATTTAAAAAAGAAATTATTTTGCCGAAACGGAACGGGCTAAACGAAACCAGAACATTCCAGCTAAAATTTGGAAGGAATTTCCGGAACGAACTGAAATTTAAATAAAGTAAAAACTGCATCATTTTATCTCATTTTTTTAACTGAGCCGAAACAAAACAAAATTAACAACACCGATAGAAACACCATTGATTAATCAATAGCACTCCAGTTCTTATCTGCTAATTATAGTTGATCTCAAAGAAGCTGATCAGCTCAAGCCACACAATCAAGACATAATTAGCTTGTTAACTCAGCTTGGAATCAAGAAAATGTTCAAGCAACTTCACTCACCAGGTAAAAATGAAGCATGCCACAGACAATTGTCTATGAGGAGATGCTTTTTGGAGCTGTTCTTGAGAACAAATGCACATGCACCCACCGAGCAGGTTAGCAATAACATGGGCTAGCCCTAGAATTCCTGCGGCAGCTAACCCTAGCTTGAAAGCATCCTGGCTTGGATCTCTGCACTCAAATATCCAAAGCCTCAAGTGCTTCACCTATACCAACAAAAACGAAATGGCAATTATGATTCGTATATATGTACAAGATTTAAGCATATTTTTTCAAGAATGATACAAGGATATATAACTAATATATAAGAAAATATGTTATAGAAAGGAAGGAAGGAAGGAAGGAAGGATTAACATGCCTTGTTCTGTGCAATCTCAGCTTGGATGCCAAGAACACCAGCCACTACATCCATGGCAACAATCAGAATACAAACAAGTACACCTCCGATTTTAACCATTTTTTTCTCTCAAAATACAGGAAAACACTTGATGGGTTTCGAAGAAGAGGCAAAATGGAGCAGACCCTCTGAATATTTCTTGCTGATGCAGAGATTTAGATGGTTTGAAAGAGGATATATAAAGTGTGGTAAAGGAAGAAGAAAATGCGATAGGTTAGCAAAAGCTATTTCTTTTGTAAGAACAGTGGAAAACTTTATCGTGTGTCTACTTTCTTCTCCTTTTCTTTCTCTCGTCGGATTCCTTTGATGGGGGAGCAAGAAAAGAAGGGTATAAACCAGCTCATACAGGAGCGTGCCTCGGCATCTAGCAAGCAAGCTGACAATGGCCCAGCGATCTTGTGATTTTGGACTTTACAAGTGTTTCTGTAATTGTGTGGATAGGCAAGAAGGGAACAATTGGTAGCTTTTTTACTTAAAATATTTGCCACCATTGTGTCTCTTTACATTTGATTTAAATATGTTGTTAAAGTCTTTTTTTTAATACTATCTCATTAAAATAATTTTAAAAAAATATATAAAACATTAAAAGAAACTTACAATGATGATCTTTATATTGAAATCAAGAACAAAAAAAGTTGGTATTTTCATGTCATTTAACTTATTTAATAAATTATAATGTTTTGTTTTCAAAAATGAAGTAATTCTATCCATAATCGTTAAATTCAACTTAGCTCGACTAGTTTATTAAAATAAATTGAGACGTTTAGATTTTTAAATGAGATGGTTTCGTAATAATAATCAACGTTGCTATGATATGCATCATAGATTCAATAAATTAAGTGGGACTCTCCTAAGTTCTTAGATTATCTGTATTTTTTGGATTTCAAGAGGGTGAATTGGCCTTTGAACCAAGTAGGAAGGTCATAGCAGATATTGGTTGCTCCTATGCTGGCCAGTAGAACTTATACTATAGCTTGTTATGCTATAAGGTAAGGGAAGCTCTTTGGACAATAGCTATTCGCACTCCATTGAATTATAATATCTCAGTCTAAGAAATTAAAAGGGGAAAAACAAGAAATACCATGAATCAATTTGTTTGCTTTCTTTTTGTCAAATCTTGTATATATATATATATATATATATAAGATATTCATCATCTTGTTTCTATTCATTTCAAGTCCTATAAAAAAACAAAACTTTAGAAGTAAACAAAGTTAAAACCTATCATTAGGCCCTAATGTGCTTAAGATTAGAATATAATTAGGCCCTTTGCCACCAAAACCACTTCCCCATGCAATATGAAAATCATAATCTTGAATATGAAAACTACCATAAATGAATTTGTTAGCTTTCTTTTTGTTAAACCTTGTATATATCTATACATATTTTAGATAGATAGATAGATAGATAGATAGATATTGATAAGATATTCATCATCTTGTGTCTTTTCATTCCATTTCCTTCTAAAAAGAACAAAACTTAGAAGTAAACAAAGTTAAAACCTATCATTAGGCCCTAAAATGCTTAGATTAGAAGATAATTAGGCTTTTTGCCACCAAAACCACTCCCCCATGCAATATGAAGATCATAAACTTGAATATGAAAACCCACCATTTAAATCAAAAACCCTTAAAGTTTTGATCCCCATTAGCCTTCAAAACCATCTCCATTATCTGCTCCCTACTAACCACGCCCTCCCCATTACCACCACCACCGCCACCACCCCCGTCAATAGCATCATGAACAAAGTTATTATAATGATCGAAAGAAGTGGCAGCCGGCCTTGACTGCTCTAAAGCTCTGACCTGTTCTTGCAAATTCATTATGTACTTACAGGCTTCTTCAAGCACGGTAGCAGTGTCCATCTTTGTAGTAATCCAAGGCATCACCTTTCTTAAACATTTCACCCTCTCAGCGATTCTATGCTTCGTAAGAACCGATGCTGACGAAGAAGAAGACCCGGTACCAATACCATAATCAAAAGCAGACCTCTTCGGTTTCTTCATCTGGCCCGACCGTTTCGGTTTCTTCGTAACAGCATTGAACTTTCCAAGAACCGCCTCCAGAGTCTGCGAGTCATTCAAAACGGGGCGAGTTGCTGCCTCGTTCGGGACCGGAGAGAAAAAGTCATGAGGCTGGGTTGACTCCAGTGGCTGCAACGGGACGGGAGAGAAGAAATCATATGGTTGGGCTGACTCCTGAGGAGGACTGAGTTGAGGGGCTGCGACGAAAGGGTTGCCATAACCGAGTTGCTCAGAGGCGGGAGGGCTGTAATAGTAGTAATTATCACCATCTTCGTTCAATAAGTTAGTGAAATATGATGTCGTCGTGCCCGGAGGAGGCGGCACTGAAGCTAACATGTCGTTGTTGCTGCAGTAGTAGTAGCTTGGGAAGCGACGGACCTAGCATGCCTCCGTCAGAGAAAGCAGAGTTGAACATCGGTGTAGCAGTGGCCAGAGCTCCAACGTCAGAGAAAACAGAGGAGTTAAAGGTGGTGGTACGGTCGGCATGATCATTTCCAGAGACTAATGGGAATAACTGGATTGCTGGATCTCCATTGAAGACAAAGCTCGAATCAAAATCTTCTGACTCCATTTCCAAAACCCCAGCGAATGTGTTGCCTAAGAGAACAACAACCAGACACTAAGTGGGAAGGGGGAGGCACTGCAACGAAAGAAAAATGTTGCTGTCTCTCTCTCTGTAGGGGTGGACACGTGTAGCATGATAATAAGTAGTTCGGTCGTACGCCGCTAGGTAGGTGGTGGCGACACTGGAATCAAGGATGATGCTACTGGGGTAGTACAGTAGGGTGTCAGAGTACTGTAGGAATTAGCTGGCTGGCAAGACAGGACAGGAACAGGGGGGGTTTTCTGTTTGAGGTAATTTGTTCTCTTCACAAAATGCCATGGTACCTCAGATGGACAGGGGTGACATGGTACATAGCCCTGTTTGTCATGTCTTTTAAAAATATTTTTGATATAAAAAAAAATATTTTTGATTTTATTTTTTATTTTAAATTCAATTATTTTTATGTTTTTAAACCATTTTTATTTTATAATGTCAAATAATTTATATAATATATATATATATAGTATTTTAATTTATTTTTGAATAAAAAAATACTTTCAAAAACATTGGAAATATAAAAAATGGAGACTTTCTGCCATCCACGGTTCATGATAAACGGGTATTTTCCAATGCAAATGGGTCTTCACATTGGAGTTGTAAGAACATGGGAGGGACAGCAGAATTTGATGGGAATTTTTGCTTTTCTTTTTTCTTCTTTACTTT
The DNA here is from genome assembly GCA_029030765.1 of Salix suchowensis. Lineage (NCBI taxonomy): Eukaryota > Viridiplantae > Streptophyta > Magnoliopsida > Malpighiales > Salicaceae > Salix > Salix suchowensis. Next base: position 11,653,530 of record CM054996.1, on the reverse strand, counting down.
TAGAACTAAAAAAAAAAATGATTTACTACCAAATAATGAATTACAAAATCACAAGAAAAGATTGAAAAGGGCAAAAAACTGTACACAAGAATGAGGAGAAGGCAGCCTAGGGAAGATGTTTTGGAATGATGACCCAACTTCCACACTAAAAGGGGTAGCTGTGAACTAAAATGCAAAAAAAATCATTCCAGAACACTTACAGGCTGTTGTTGCCTAATTAATAAACCGCCCCTGCAGCTTAATCAATCTGGGAAACACTTCATCGATCCCACATCGCTTGATATACTGAAGGTCTGTGCTTCAACCAATGCAGCATTTCTCTGTCTAGTGGGGAGTTGTTCAATACAGCATCTAGCATTGGGCTGCCAAAAACTTTTGGAGAGCTCTTAAATGACCATATTTGGTCCCTGGGCCACGGTTTCTGAGGGTACTTCTCCTGTAAATACGACATCAACAGATAAGAAACCAGATGCGCGCAAATAAGACATTGCTTCAGGATTATAATCAGCCAACTTCAAAAGTTTTTGGTCTCAAGCTCATTATCCTTAAAATAGCCAAGTTTCTTAACTGAAAACATTAGGACAACGCAAACCAGCATTGGTGGTTAAAAAATAGTTTGGCTAAACTAATTCTAGGTAATATAATTGTAATTGGTAACTTCGGTTTACTGAAGCCAATTTTAAACCATGAGCATCTTGGATTCAGCCTGAAACATTCTCAAACCTAAACATGAAGATGCGTGTCCATCATCTCCAGAGTATGAGAGAAATATAGGCAGGTTCAGTCCAGGACAGGATGGGGTAAAAAGGAACATCTTATGATACAAATATATCAGGTAATTAGCAGTATATAATTGTAATGAAAGTTACCATTCTTTCCAACATCATTTTCACGGTCTTTGGGCCATAAATGCGCTGCTGTGATGGCTTCTGAACCTTTGCGTAGAAGGAACTGATATCAGGTAATGACAAGCAGCCCTTACGTGCTTTAGAAAGAGTAAAATCAGGCTCAGTGTTAGTTTGGATATGCCAAAATATCAACTGCCCCATACAGTAGTTCTCGCCATAGGTCTTTTGATACTTGTGGGGAAGACCCCCTAACTTATCAGCACATTTGGGGCCTAAGTCAAGTGGACTAATGTAAACCGGTGGAGAAGTAAATGCATCATATTCCTGCAAGAAATTAATAGTGTTACTTGAAGATAATGAAGATAAGCACACTATTGTTCCAGCAAAAGTAGTCCAAGGCAAAGAATATAAACATAATCAGTTGGAGGAGACTGGTTGGGGAGAGACTTACCCTAACTCTAAAGAAGCTCTTTGTATAAGCATAAACATGAATTAAATCAGCTGCAGCATCATGCCGGCACCTGTATGTACATGGAAGACTGCGGACCTCATCCCTCAACCTTCAAAACAAAAAACAGTTGTAATTGAATTTGCCTTCTCTTTTTTCCAAGAAATCATCATGAAGAAAAAAGAGAAGCAATATAAGACGCTGCTCACCACAATAATGATTTCTGAAGTGCTTTCGGAATGTCATCAGAATCTGATGGATCATGTGCATTAATCTTGGACTTGAGGCCATTTAGCATTTCTCCATCCATATGAGGAGACATGCACTGCAGAAGTTCCTCAACAAGTGACCCCTCTTCTTTCCAGAGGAAGGACACGGATTCTTCTGGAGTTAGCTTCTCCAGTGGAGGCGGAGCCAGCTTTGGGTCACCAAATATACACCTCATTACATATCTCACCTGCATATAGAATTCAGAATATTTGAGAATTCACATATTCCTACTGGTAGAAGAGATCCTAAATCAACATACTCAGACCTCAAACCTAAAGCCTTGTTATCCAGACTATATAATTCAGATGAGTGTAGATAGAAAATTAAGGCACTTCTTAAATCATTTCTACATGTTAGACTTCAAATTGAGACCTATATTTGTTGGCCCTAAGGCCTAAACATCAGAGATTGATATTTTGCACCACAATGCATAGACTCTATAATCATGTTCAACAAGTCAAGAACAAGGTATGATAGATAAAACAAAGCCAATAATTAAATCAGTTCTAGCGGCTACAATGGGGTGATCTTGCAGGAGGTTCCATGTCAGTTACATTTCAGACCAAAACCTAAAATGACTGACCATGAGGCCTAAATCAGAGGTAGAAAGTTTTGTATAAAAAGCTGTATAGTCCAAAAAACTACCAATCCCCATTGCCTCCAAAGATCACGCATTTTAACTTAGGAAGTAGACCGAAAAATATACCACTTAAAGTACACAGTGGCAAGTGGTACTGACCTTGTCAAGTGTAACAGCCAAATTTTGAAGCCTCTGGTTGTAGACACCTTCAGCCTGCTCAGGCCAAAGAAAAGAAAACATGAGTATCCAGATAGTAACTATAAACACATTCACTCAAACAGAAACTTCGCAAGATCATTTTGCAAGCTCATCACAAGCATGCACTCTGCATTTACCTGAACCTCAGCATCACTTCTCTCAACCTCTATACATATATCTGCAAAATATTTCCTTTTCTCTTCCAAATTATGCCTTAGAATTTCCTCAGGAAGCTTTGTTCTTTCCAGATTTATAAATCTAACCAGACGAGCAGAATATGCAACCACCCAATCTGGCAACCCACCAAGTAAACAACTACCCAAACCAGCCCTGCCCAAGTCCAGATAATCTTCTTCAGACACAGAATTTAATTCACAAGCTTCGAGCATCAAATAATGTCGATCAAGTAATCCATGCCATCCCTTCAACACCTGATAAACAGTACAGTTAAGATGACATCAAATAAAACATGGAAAAAACTTATGTTAGGAAGTGCAGTAATTATGCAATAACAGCTATAAGATATTATAATAATTTTCCCAAAACATAAAAAAAGATTTTACTACGAAGAGAATTCAATCCTAAACCATACCTTTTGAAAAGCCCCTTCACCAGTCAAATTTAAGTAGCTTCCCCTGCAAACTTGGCTACCACACAAACAGACAGATGCTTCATATTCTTCTTTACTCTGCAATATGAAGTCACCAATCATTCGATATGAAAAAAAAGAAGTTTATAAAGGCCAACAGGTAAATGATATGCACCTCTGTCACAGAATTGTAATCAAAAGTTATCTCCTCGCCATGTTGGATTTCACGTACAGAGTAGATTCCAATCTGGTACTGACCACCTACAGCAGTAACTCTGCATTCACGAGATTATAATTAATAATCGAATTATTAAAAACTTGTTAACATTGAAAAGCATTTTCCTTTTACAATAACTCTTGCATCTAGTTTAGATGTTTTTTTTTCCATAATTGCTTCAAAATCAAGATCAAACTTCAATGGAACAATACTTCATTGAACAGCAAATAAAATGATGAGGCAGTATCCCACACTAACTCAGAGATAATCAGATTATAAAACACCATCCACCAGGAAACTAATTCTTATTTGTTTTTCAGATATGGCCATTCATGGCATGTTTCCGGCCATGAGCATCTAATTCAATCATCTAACTTCCTAGGATGTAAAATAGAGCACTCATATTAACATCAGGAGAGCAAAAGGAAAGACACTAAGATGCATTATAGCAGTGCCATACAACAGTGAATTAATTCCATTAACTCATTCTTAAAGACAATCACGACACATTTCCATAAACAGCTAAAAGGATTATGAATCCCAAAGGGATAATGTCAGTGCACCACTGTTTACTTTATATTCTATAACTAGCAAAGCTTTCCAGACTGCAAGGACAATGCTTTGCACCTCTGCACATTTATCAGAGACAGTAAATAAAAGGGAGGAAAAACTCACTTTGCTTCACAATTAGGTTTGCATGAGTGACAGATTCGACTTGCATAGTTTGCCTTGTGCATGGCATCAACAACAACCAAATCATAACCATCAGCATCACCCTGAAAAATACCAACAAGATATCAGGGAATTTAATAAAACAAGAGGAGAAGATGTAAGACAAACCCATATACAGAAGTTGTTAGTAAAACAACACCTTTGGCCTCTCAAGATAAATGTTGTAAAATTCTGGAGCTGGTTCTTTACTGTCCTTCTGTAATAACCGAATCCCATCTTGCTTCTCAAACCATTTCCATGCAGGATATACCTATAAAAGTTAAGTTCAAGAGGAGAAGATAAGAAGATGGCATCAAAGTTAAGTTTGCCTTGTGCATGGCATCAATAACAGCCAAATTATTTCCACGGAGGATATACCTATAAAAGTTAAGTTCAAGGTGAAGAAAAGGAAAAAGGCTAAAGCAAACACCAAAGGTTGATTCTAAAGAAAGAGACCAAGCAGCAAATGCAAAAACATTAGGAAAGCAAACTACAGCATGGTTATTACCTTCAAATACATGCACTTTCCTATGTTAGCAATGGATGATTGGCAGTAATTACATGCTATACCAAGTTAACAACAATACTAAGAGTTGCATCATAACACATCCTTATCTTTTACTATCATCAAACGTATTTAAGATGTTAAACCGAAGAAACCTCTGGCAAACATCTAAAGCAGAGATCTCATACAAAATTATGTTAGCAGGAACACACAATGCATTTGCCACAATACAGAGAAGATGGTCCTGGCAACACAACTGCAGTTTCCTATCATTATCAAAAGATATTACATGCGTGACAGCTTCTACATGTTTTGTAAAACATTATTTTACCATGCAGTCAAATAATAACAAGTATTCCTTAAAGCACCATTTTCCAACTAATCAGATTCATACCTCTCCCAAAAACTCCACAACAAAGTCATCATCTCGAAAACCAGCTTCTTTGTTGCATACAACACCAAGCCCCTGAGGATTAAAAGAATGGGTGTAAAATAACCATAATGGCAGTAAAACTTACAGTTTTTTTTTTGTGTATATCTGTGATTGGAGTTGAGGATACTATCAAGTTCAGATACTATACCTTCCGGTAAGAAACATATCTATCATCAGGTCGACTATCTATGGCTCTCAAGATACCCCGGCAGATTTTCATTGTTCTTATGTCACAATCCTCCATAGCAGTTTGTTCAATTTCTTCGACAACAGGCTGTAAAGGATATGTCATTGGAGTGTTCCCAGCACCGGTATAGTGCCTGACTTGCTTATTCAGAGTACAGAGGAGCACATCTTCAATAAACATGTGTTTTTGTGACAGAGGCCAGTCCACTTCTTCAGGCATGGAATCAAGTAAAAGATTGTGGGTATAGGGATCAATTCCATAAACTTCCTGTTCTATAACTTCATCTCCAAGCTGTTTTCTAGGTTTGTAATCCTTGACTTCAGGAAGTTCCATATCCAGTTCCTCAGTGCCATTTTTCTGTGCATCAAGCTTCTCAGCATAGTCATCTGGCAAAGAGACAGACATTTTTCGCTGGACATCCTCCTCATCTGCTACAATAACATATTGGTCTATGACTTCATACTTCCTAGTAACAGGAGGAACCAGACTCGCTTTTGTCATGCGAGCACCCCATTCACGTTCATCATCATCTGTCATAAAGTATTCATCTCCTCTTGAGTCCTCAGGTCGGCTTTCTGATCGGAAATCCAAGTCACTTTCTGTATCTGTGGCAGTACCATCACTACCACTCCTGCCATCTTCAGAAGACTGGTCATCAGAAGTTTCACTTCCTGTATCCATGGATTTTCTATTCAGTTTGGATATCCGCTTCTTAATTTCCCGATCAGATGCATATTCTCCAACATCAAAACTACCGTTTGTAAGTATAGTACCATTGCTCTTATTCATGTACTTCTTTTCAATAGCTTTCTTCTTATGTTTGGTTGAAGCAGAGTCCAATGTTGTAGATGAATCATCTTTCCATGACTTCATGAGCTCATCTCTTTCATGAGAAAACTTAGAACTCTCTTCCAAACGAGTGGCTAGTTGGAAAAACAATGTAATAATGTGATTCATGTCTCCAGCACCCCGATTCTTCACTCTGCAATTGAAGATTTACATAAATAACAAATAGTATCACACAAATAAAAAAGATGATTTATGGTAACAAAGGAATAGAGGTATGCTAATTGTGGGTATGGTGAAGAAAGAAAAGGATGCATGCAAGGTGGTTTCATCCCTATGATAATGCTGGTGTGCACTATAAGAGATCTGCATTGCCAAAATTCCATCACAGAAAGAGCAAAATACAATGTATATACAACACAGCAGCTGAGCTGGAGGTGGAGGAATTCTTGCAGATATAAAAACACATAATAAAACCATTAAAGATAAACTTACTTAATTGCATCCCTGCACATTCGACTAATATCCTCCTTGACAGCCCTCAATCCATGCCCAACATAATAGCCACTCTTCATCCTGTCCTCAATTTCTGTCAACTGATAGAAAAGAAAATGGAATAAGAACTGAAGAAAATATGCAGCGCGCCACATTCGAGTACAAAAAAAGTGAGTGGCAGTACCTTAGGCACAAAAAAATATCAAAGGTATTTTCCTTCATTATGTCCTTTAAACTGGAAGCAAGAAAACCCTCTATCCTTCTATAGCTATTTTCAGATTTCTTGACTGCCCATCGCCTCATTCGAGCATCCCTGGGTAGAATGGATGATGACTTTCTAGCATCAAACACTTTTGAGCGTTTGTACAAACTTCGACGAAATAATTGATTAGCTGAGTCTCTCTTGTTCACACTATCAAAATACTCCTTGAGTTCCCCAAAATCATCTCTCTCACTGATTTGTTTAAGACTCCTTAATTTAGAATTTGACTCCTCAGATATCCTGGTGCGGCTCTTGAGCCAGCTAATATTTGGAAATCGAAGGGCCAACTCCATGAACTGGGCGCAACCTCTAATATCTATAGAAGATAAACATGGGAAAGAGCGAACAATTTCTTCAAGCATGCCAGATGTGATATTCTTACAACCCGCCAGCACCATTGCATTAATTTTTTCTGTGTTATAACCATTCTGCAAAAAACAAAAATCATATCATCCTCAGGAATGTAAAGACTTGGCTATAGCCTGTAATGCCAAACATATAAAAAACCTACCATGATACTCCTCAACATCAAGTCAGTACAGTTGGGGGGCCCAGAGGAAAGATCAACTTGTATTGATATGCCCTTGTAAAAACTAACAGCAGCTCTCCACTTTTTACATGTCAAGGAAGCAAAGACTAGGGATTTCATGTCAGATCTCAGGAAATGGAAGACTCGTGCCAGCATATGACCATCCAATAAACCCCAGCTTCCTGCTTCAATCTCAGAACACGTGCTCTCTTCTCTGTGAAAATTGGCATCACCACATAGCTGCTCAAAGGTGGTTTCATCCTTTTGCAATTGGCCTTCCTCCATTTCATAATCCTCATCATTTTGGGCAGGCTGCATCCGGGCTCTTTTTCCAGCACGTGCATCTAATTCTGCAACTCACCAGTCCCAGAGAAAGATCCTCAGATTAAATACCACATATAATTAATTAATTATAGAACGCATGCAAATATAGGTTCAGAAACTGAAACTAAAAAGAACAAGGGTCAAAGAAAGCAAAATTCATTAAGCATAACCAAAGCAATAGCTTTCTTGTAATGATATATGTTTGATTGACCTTTAATACATCGACAACATACGATCCTATAAAAGGCACAGCAAAGAGAAAAGGTTGAAGAAAAACATACAAAAAGAAGCAATTAAAAAGAAAGGAAGCAAAAATCACCAACACATGAAGAAAGAGAGGCGGTATTTGAAAGATAGGACAGTAGAGGACACATGAAAACAAACTTAAAGCATATGTAAAGAGGAACAAGGTAATGGAGGAAAAGTAAGTTCAGGTTTTACACCAATAGAGACGAACAATCAAATATAAGGATTTTGTGGAAAACAAGGATGTTGACCAACTACAAGAAAACATGGAACAAAAAAGATATGGTCCAAGGAAAAGTTTCAGATAATACCATCCATGTAGATAATTAAACAGAACACATAAAGACCATCTTAACATTTGCAGCAAACATCAATAACTTGTGACAAAAGTCACACGTGCTACATAGGCACGAAATATAGATTAGATAGTGGATATAATAAGAGTAACTTGAAGGAACCAGGAGAAAAATTGTAAATGCCTCATCTCTCAGCAAGGCACGAGCACAAAGTAAGTGCAGTACGATGATCTTCTAATATCTGTTTTGAGATACTTGATCATGAAATTACTATTATTCAGTTGTAGATACAAAAGGAAACCTGGATGATCAACTCACTCATACCTGATTTGAGATACATATGTTTATCGATCTCTTTCGGAGGCTGTTTCGCAACAATCCAAGGATCCAAGGCCTCATTTATGGCGACTGCAAACTCCCTGTTTTTGTATGATTTCATTGCCAATTCATGGAGCTTCCCTCGGGTAAAACCAATGAACTGTGGATGAAGGCCGTGAAATGAACTGGAACTTCTGTTACTCTCAATGTTGGAAGCAGTCTGGGACTTGGAAAGGGTTCCTGAAGAACCAATAGACGGCTCAACATTTGACTGTTGACTTTTGACACTGGCTCCAAAAGTCTCAGTGGCTGAGGTTATCGGAACCCACACTCTATCAAATTTCCTGAAAACACTACTAAATTTTTGTATGGTACCTTTATCTGCCAAGTTTTGAAGCTCTGAAAATGATGCTGGCCCTTGTTCATGCCCAGCACCATCTAAGTAATACCACTCACCCAAATTCAATTGTAAGTCATCTGCTGTACAGAGACAGTCTTTGGGAGTGTTAAGTGATGCACTAGACTTCCAAAAGCCATGTGAATCAGGATCATTGACAACTTTGGATTGAGAATCATTCTCTACTGATGATCTCTTCACATCATTAGTTGCAGAATGTGTCCGGGCAGCTCTTGAATTGTACCTGTCTTTCCCCCGAACTTTAGTTCGGGTTTCAGAAGCAACATGGTCCTGAACTACGCATGCATTTATCCTGACTACTGGTAGCACGGTTCCCTTCACTCCCCTCGTTATTGGAGGCTTATTGAGAGTTGATTTACTAACACCACCAGTATCATTTCTCTCATCTGTACTGGAGAAAGCCCAAGGAGGGAGGTCAAGCTTCCTGCTTTGTGAAGGAAAATACGCATCATCTTTTCTTTGCCACCGTGGGTCCTCACACCCAGACTTTGTCATGTGGCACAATGGGAATCCATCATTGAGAACAAGTTTCCTTCTCGTAAATCTATCCTGGACAGATTCATCATTCCTCTTCCAGTCCCCACCCTTGCACGACCATCGGCCAGAAAACCAATCAGCGGGATCAACAGAAGAGGCAAAGCCATCATCCTTGTCAGCAAGAGAACCTGACCATGCTTCAACAGCTTCTTTTGTTATCAAATCACAATGTCCTAGTAATTCATTACTCTTTTGATCCTGTTGTTCAGCAGTAGCAGCTTGATGCCAAGTAATACCTGTAGATTAATAAAGAAAACTAGTCAATTTTTCTGGAATATTTGTTATGGCAATTGATTTGTTCTGTAGAATATTGAGAGAACCAGAAAGACTTTTTTTTAATGATGAGAAACACTAAGATAGAGATGACCCAAGAAAACAAGAAAATAAATTAATTAATCACCTTCTGCTTTTCTCCATCCTTCCCATTGCACATGTTCAAATTTCATTTGCAGAGCTTCTGCTTGATGATAAAGAAGAAAAAAGATTGTTAGAAATCTCCAAAACAAAACAATACAATTAAATAACCAGAACATTATTTAATTCTAGAAAATGAAAAGTAAAAGAAAGGCAGTTAAAAAAAAAAACCTCCAATAGTCTCTATCTCACTGCCAGGAACGATAGAAAAACCCTCCAACAGGGCTCCAACTCTTTCATCAATCTGGAGATCTTCTAAAGACTCAGATGCAACTGCGCTGTGATTAGGGCAGGCCAGTGGCTGCAGCAAATTACCTGGCACCCCCTCGCCAATCTGAGAAAAAGATTGCACGATATCTCCAGTATCTGCCAATAGATTACCAGGTGCCTCTGGAGGGCTTACTAGCTGAGTTATAACATCTGGCACAACTGAATGGAAATTCACTGTCACAAAAGGTGAAACTGCATTCTCAATAGTTAACCACCTATCACTATCCAAGTGCTTGATGAAGTGATCAGACATTAGAATTCCTTCATCAACAAGCGCCTTCAGCTCACATAACTTCGAAGGGCCACATTCCACGCCAAAATGATCTAGGTAAAACCATTTACCAATCGATGTGTCAGCCACCACAGGGACATGTGGTGGCGTATCGCATATATCCATATCTTCCTCCATTGATTGCAGCTCTTCTGGGGGAGGTCCATCAACTTTAGGAGACTCTTTGGCATTTATAACTGGGCTCTCAGATTTCTCTTCTATGCAAGTTTCACTGATGGCATTCTTTTCATCCAAACCATCAAGAGTATGCACACTGCTTTTATCTTGAGATTCTTTAGCTGAGAGTTCTGTGTCTTTTACTGCAGGATCCTTTTGGCTTTTCTTATCATCCTGCTTTTTATTACCATACTGAGAGCTCCGCTTCTCAGATGCTCCCACCTTTTGATTTGCTTCTCTGTGATTATTGGACCTAGCCTGGTCATGTGGGGATCGCTCCAAGTAACTTGATGTCCGATCACTGCGATCATGGTGCCGGGTTCGATCCTGTGGGGACCGTTCGAAATATGCAGGACTCCTTTTTCTATGCTCATAATAGCTGCTTCGGTCATATGGTGATTTCTCAAGTACATACGGAGATCTCTCTCGTCCATATGGGGATTTCTCACGTCCATAGGGGGATCTATCATGTCCATCTGGGGACCTGTCCCGCCAATATGGTGACCTCTCAAGTCCATATGGAGATCTTTCTCGCCCATAAGGAGATCTCTCGTGTCCAAATGGTGTCTTTTCTCGGCCATAGGGAGATTTCTCATGACGGATTGGACTTCGGTCCCTGTGATCATAGTATCGGGGCCTATCATGTGGGGACCGGTCAGAATGACCATGCCTGTCATAAACAACCTTAGAGGACGAAGTGGGTTCATGATGCCTGGATGAGTACTTGTCTGATGAAGATACTCTCGAAGAAGAAGAGCTTTTATAGAACCTCTCTATGGAGTGACGTGAATAGTGCTCAGAGTAAGCATAGCGAGAACCATCCTCAGAAAGTCTCCTGCTTTTAGAAATGGCATAATCCCCGTAATGTTTGCGCTCGGTACTATCAGAATCAGTGACATGACGCTTCAATCTGTTACCAGAAGCATACTCCCTTCCATGGTTCTTGCCATTGCTGTACTCACTCTTATATGAGCCTTCTTCGTCAACAACCTTTGAGCTAATCCTCGTACTCCTTTCCTGGCCACTCTCCCACCTCATACCCCCACTTCTACTCAACTCTTTCCTTCTGTACACATCCTCGATAGAATACTTGCCCGAAGGTGGCGTACGCTCACTGTTCATGTCATACCTGCCACGAGACTTGCTGTAGCCACACTCATCTTTAATATTCCACCTGTCAGGAATGAACTCACCTTTTTCAATTTCATCTCGAACAGCTTCCCCTTTCCGCCATTTATTACCAGAAACAATCTCCCCTTTCTCTACATCCAATTTCTTCCACTTCCCACTACCAATCTCTCCTCTCTCAATCTCACTTCTCCTTGGCTTCTCCGGTGTAGGAACGAACTCTCCATTCTCGATTTCCCCTTTCGGTGGCCACCTCAATGTCCCCAATTCCCCCTCTTCAACTTCCTCTTTAATATTATTAATACCACTCTGAACCTTACTCTCCCCAGAACCCAAACCATCACCATTTTCAACTATCTTGCTACCACCACTACTCTTCAATCCTGTTTCTTTCTTTTCTGCTGCCACTTCCTTACTATTTTCTTCCTTCTTCAATCCTGATTCTATCTTCTCTGCTGCCACTTCCTTGCTCTTCTCCTCCTTCTTCAACCCTGATTCTTTCTTCTCTGCTGCCACTTCCTTGCTCTTCTCGTCCTTCTTCAACCCTGACTCTTTCTTCTCCAACACCACTACTTCCTTACTGCCACTACCACCAGCAACCTTAACTTTTTTTTCCAATCCCACTCCTTTTTTCTCCCCCACCACTATTTTCCTCACTACTTTTTTCACCTTAACTATCCTCTTCACCTTCCTCAGCTTCCCAGTCACCCCATTGCTGCTACCATTAACTTTCTCATTATCCTTTTTGTCACCGCTACTGCCATTATTATTATTATTATTATTATTATTATTATTACTACTACTATTAGTATTAGTATTAGCGTTAGTATTGTCTGCACTACTGATGTTACTATTGCTGTCTACTGTTTTCCCACCTCCGCAAGCTGCCGTAGCCGTAGTCGTCATTGCCGCTGCTGCTGCTGCTGTAGGCTGTTCTTGAACAGGAAATCTTTCTTCCATGATGATATTATTACTACTGTGCTGCAAAGGCATACATGCAACACCTCCATCACCCATGGAATTCAAAACCTGAAAATCTTCACGACTCGAAAACCCTAATTCTCCCCTTGCCCGGGGCTATCGATGCTCATACTTCATCCAATTTTCTCCTTCGCTTCAATTCCAAACCCTAATTCTCACAAATCCACAAAAAAACATCACCGTTAATTCATCAATGTAGGGTTAAATTATATCAAATGAACAAAAAATAGCTATAAGCAGTAATCTTTACAAAAACCTAAGGTTTGAAATAAGCGAGAGACTGTTACCGGGAAAGAAATGAAGAGCTGAAACGACAGATCGGAGATTGCCGTTTATTTGCAGATCGAAAATGGAGAGAGAGAGAGAGAGACAGAGAAGAAAAGAAAGAGCTTCTTCAAGAGAAATAATCTCTCCTTCCACTTCTTTTTCTTTATTCTTTTTCTTTATTCTTTTTTCTTTTTTCTTTTGGGTTATAGGTAAATCCTCTGTTTCTATCTCTCCCTGTGTCGTGTTTTTGGTCTGAACGACGACACCTTCGTGTGATTTTCTTCTTTTTCTTTTTTCTCTCTCTTTTTCTTCTTTTTTATTATTATTATTATTATTATTATATATATATATATATATATATATATATATATATGTGGGTATTAATGAGGGGCGACTATGTGTATGAAATTATAGGTTTGTCCTCGAGGTGACGTACATTTTATCGTACGAAACAAAACCGCCGTGGCGCTGTGATGTCTTTTGAGTCATTGACCACCTCACTCGGCACCGTTTTAAGGTTTTGATATGATTTTTTTAACATGAATAAAAATGTTTAAATCATACAAAATTATTATTAAACTTGAATGGATAGGTTAATTTTAAAATTTCTTCAACTATTTTTTTATTTAATTTAAGTTTAAAATTAACATGTGTAAAAAATTTAATTGATTTGTTTTATTTTAATATGAGTCAGACACGTGTTGTGTCTACCAATCTCTATAACTTAACTTATTGGACCTTCAATCTCTATAATGTGTTTTATTAAGCTTAACATTAAAAAAAAATTATTTAATAATATGATAACAAAAATAAATGCTAAACAAATTAAGTATTGGTCAAATTTCTTGATGTTTATTTAAAAATACAATAATCTTATAAAGAAAAATAAAAACAAATTATGAAAAAACAACTAAATGATAAATGATAGAATAATTAGCAAACAAATTCAAAAAATGGTTCAATTGAAAGAAAAAAAATGGAAGATGAAAATTTTTAAAAAGAGAAAAAAAATCTTGACCTAACAAGTCAACGTTGCCAGACTTGTTATCTAGTTTGAGTTTAAAATTAACTAATATGAAATCGCTCTAACTTGACTTAGTTGACTTGATGTACAACTCGAATGACCAATAAGAAAACATGATTTAATTTTTTTAAAAAAAAAAACATAACTTCAAGATGAAATTTAAAAAAAAAAAATAGTAAGATGACGATTTAGTAGGTGTTTGGTATTGTGGTACAAACTGAGGTTGAAAAAAAGCTCCCAATTTTAGTGTATAGTTAAAGTTAAAACGCAGAAATATTGTATGGGTCTCACAGAGTAAAATGAATAAAACATCAGTGGACGGAAAGTAACTAATAACTGCTTTTCAAAAGGATTTGCAACCACTTGTGGGTCCTGCAAACTGCTTTTTCACCATTTCTTCTTCTCTTTCTTTTTCTTGCCTTAATTATGATAGCACATAATTTTGAATTGTTAAGGAAAGGCAATCCTATCTAATGTTAAGCCTTGAATTTCTTGGGATAAATCCCCACCATGTTCTTCATCCAGCTTTTTTAGTTGTTCAAGCAGTTTGGATTTATCATCAATTTCCATCAACATTTGTTCTATCTGATGCATTTTCAAATCCTTCAATCTTGGCTAGCTCTCTCTAATAGTTAGTTAGGGCTTTGAAAAGATAAATTATGAGTTATTTTCTTAATTTTATAAAATAAATTACATATTTTTGTAGTTTCAAAATTTATTTAATTAATTACTCTTTTGATTATGTTTAATTTAATATTACTTTATTTAAATATATTTTATTTTCTCATCAAAGTTTTTATATTATCTACCTTTTCTATTTTTTTAGTTTAGAGATTTTATTATTTTTATTTTTCATATTATATTTTTAATTTCTTATTTAAAGGGAATTATTGTTTAACCAAACACTTCAATTGCAATTATGTACCACAACTAAAAATGATTTTCATAAAATTATTTATTTTAAACCTTGACCACAACAGCAACCACAATATCAAACACACCCTTAATGGATAAATAAGAGCTTAATGACTTAACTCATTAAACTTGCAACATGAATCACGTATTTCGTTGAGTTCAACAATGCTTTATATTTTTATTATATTTTTACTTAATGATATCATAACAAAATATATATTCCCAAATTTGAGTATAATTGAAATATAAAGTGTTTGTTTAAGACTATAATAATCTAATAAAAAATATATTAAAATAAATAATAAAAACTAATAAAAAATTAACAAAATACCAAGAGATAAAGTAATTGTAACTTGGGAACAACATGAAAAGAATTTGGATTATTACATTATTAATTTACTATTTTATTTTAAAAAAACTCAATCTCGTTAGATTTAGATTAAGTTATCCAAATCAATTAAAATATTAAAAATATTATTATATCTATCACCCTAATTTTTTAGATTAACTAATCGAAATCAAGTAGGTGACCCCAAGCTCCTCCTTTTTCTCTCGCTTCCTTTTCTCTTACTTTTTATTGCTTCAATCTTGCGAAAGGCAGATATAATTAGACATAAAGGCTGTAGCCCTTGTAATTTGATGGTTTAAGGTTGATTTATATTGTTTATTGCTTTATTTATCGGCTCATACCTTCATGTAGATGATGAGTAACAAAATTCTACACTCGTATTGGATCATTGCCCTATTTGTTATTGTGTTAGAAAAGTATTTTTGAAAGTTTTTCATTTTTATTTTTTATTTCAAATTATTTTTTTGTATTTTTAGATCATTTTCATATGTTAATGTCAAAAATAATTTTGAAAAAAAATAAAAATATTATATTGATGCTTTTATGAGCGAAAAATATTTTTAAAATTAATTTCAACCATAATTCTAAACTGACACGAAGTTATATATCATCACTTCATCATTTCATTGTGGGATTTTTGACATGATTTGTGCATTCAATTTAAAATTGTGTATTGTCATTGATTTTATGAATCTTCTCTCCTTTTAATCGTGTTGATTTTTAATTGATTTTTTTCAACTCATGTATAGAATTATTTAGCTTTTTTTTTGTTTCATTGTCTATTTTGAAACCCAACCTAAGGATGAATCCATGCAAAGCTTGGGTAATATCTCATGATGGTTAGCTTGATTAATTAAAAATAATAATAAAAATGATGTTATTTTAATTTAAAAAAAAACCACAAGTTTTAATTAAATTTTATCTAGATCAATTGAGTGGGGTTCAATTTGGGTTTTTTAACTTGATTATTTTTTTCATTATTTTCTTTTAACTTACTGGTTTAGGACTTGAGTTGATTGAGTTTATGTACTTAGCGATGGTTCATAGGGGGAAAGTTATATTAATTCTCTAAGAAAAACAAAATTCAGTCAAACTATAATTATTGATTATCATGTGAATTGTTTGTGTCACAATTGAGAAAAACAAAATTTCTCCAAGAAACACAAAAGTTATATTAATTCTCTAACAAAAAGAAATTTTGTCAAGCTATAATTATTGATTATCATGTGAATTGTTTGTGTCACATTTGAAAGATGATTGTTTCAGAAAAATATTACAAGGAGATTTGGGTAAAATTAAATACATTTTGGCTCTCAACTAGCTAGCGAAAAATTTAAGGCTTATTGGGAGTGTGTTTGATGTTGTTTTTTAAAGTATTTTTCGTTCATAAATATATTATAATAATATTTTTTTATTTTTTAAAAATTAATTTTATCATCAACACATCAAAATGATTTAAAAACATAAAAAATATTAATTTCGAATAATAAAATCATTTTTTTTTCAAAAAATAGAAGGGAGGGATTCCCCTTGTTCGAGTTCTTGTGTTTTTTTCATTAGCAAAATGTCACAACTTTGTATGGCCCAAAGTTCTCGTGCCACCAAGCTTAAGGCTAAGCTATTATGTGTCTGGACCAAACACAAACAATCAAGGCCTTGTATTAATATCCCAGGCATAAGATTATGAAAATAGTTTTTGAAATCCAACCACCCAGCAGGTTGTCTAGAAAACCAAGTTACCTCAATTGATAGTTTGAAATCAAATTTTAGGATTCACTTGTATAAAGTGTTTGAAAATATGTTAGTGATTATTTTTTAAAAAATATTTTTTTATTCAAAAATACATTAAAATATTATTTTTTGATAGCAACATATCAAAAAAATATGAAAACACAAATAAAATTATTTTAAAGTAAAAAATAAAAGTAAAAAGTTTTTTTTTTTCAAAAGGTTTTT
This sequence comes from Salix suchowensis, assembly GCA_029030765.1. Classification (NCBI taxonomy): domain Eukaryota; kingdom Viridiplantae; phylum Streptophyta; class Magnoliopsida; order Malpighiales; family Salicaceae; genus Salix; species Salix suchowensis. The sequence goes on along the minus strand of CM054996.1, from coordinate 11,636,581 downwards.
CAAAAATTTTGTTAAATAGTCTCGTGTCATTATATCTACTTACGAGGTCATTAGATCATTCTTATAAATGTGTGTGTGTGTGTGAACATAGTTTTTTTTTGTTGTTTTTTTTTCTTTTGACCACTAGAGTTGTGGTAAAAAAAAATTCAAGTGAGTAGGTTTTTTTATATAAAAAATACATATCACTACTATTTTTCACTTCAACACACTTGAAAAAAAATCCCTATCATGCATATAAATCAACCCAAACCCCCTAAAAGTTCATCCATAAACACAAATCTATACAAAATCAAATAGTCTCTCAAGCCCAATCTTATTTTTTAGTTGTCACACCTCACATCGCAGTGACTTTAAGAAAACTGATAAAGAACACATACCTCACATCTTGTTTTTTAAAGGGGAAATATCCAGTCTAAGGAGTCATCACCTAGTATTATGGTCACTAGAAACCTTAATTAATCATCATATATTATATGGTACAAGACTAGTTACACAATAAAGAAGATATTAGCACTCATTAAAGCGTCCTCCATGAGATATGTTGCATTGTAAAGTTTGTCTTAAATTATTATGGTTTTGTTGTATTATGTTTTTTTTTATGGTTGATTAATAATGTTTTTTATCTCAAGTGACAGTAAATATTCAACTATAAACAATTCCAGCTTTGGTGTTGATTAATATTACATGAAGAGAATAAAAAAAAGGTATGTTATTTTTAGCCTTTTTGCGTCAGTAAATATTAAACTAAAATTACTTCCAACACTAACATTAGTAAATATTATATGAAGAAAGATATTATATTCTTGACTCCGGTGTTAGTGAATATTTGGGGTACGACTAATTTATCATTTTAATGCTAACACTTATAACTTTGATGTTAGTGAATATTAGGTCATGCTCAATACTGATATTGATGAATATAAATATTTATGACTCTAACACCGTAAAAGTTTTATTGAAAATTCAAGAATGTAAGCTCAAAGGGTCTTTCAATTTTATCAATGTCCTAATGGATTTTGTACACTTGGTATAAAGTCTAAAAAAATACAAGGAAAGTCTTTATATAGTATTTGTGTTTTTTTAAAAGGCAAAAAAATGTATGCTAAAAAAGGCATAAGTTTTATTTTATTTTTTTGTGATAACAAGTTTTTTTATGTAAATGCACCACAATGATTTGTTTTAAAGTACTTTGTCACGTGCAAAACTTTTTTTTGAAAAAGTTTGACATCGATAATATCAAGGGAAGCATACAACACAATGAATTTTTTCTCATTTATTTGAACCTATTAACACTAATATTGACCTTGATTTGTGACTAGAAATGATTTCAACCAAAACTTTCTATATCTATTATCAAAATTTGACGACTCTCTCTCTTCTATCTTAAACCACATATTAAAAAAAATAATAAGAAAAACATATTTTTCTATGAAAATTGAATTTTAAAAATATAAAGGTACTAAAATGCTATCAATGTAAAATTTTGAGGACTAAAAAAACTTTTTTTTTCTAATTTTGAAAATTGCCCTTTTTTTCTTGTTTTCTCACTTTATTCCCTCTAATGCTCAATCCTGCATTTCATTAGTAAATGAGAAGCAATTGACCTTCAATTTGGACACAAAAATATCATATTTCCTGAAAAAAGGTTTGATGATCAAAATAAAAAAAAATCTTTTAGTTTTTTGTTAAATTACTTTTACACTTTTTACAACTGATAATATTGGATAAATTCTCCTCCCTACTATGCAAAGTTATGTTTTTTTTTTCTTATCATTGAGAAGTCTATATGGTAATGGTATTAATAATATAATTAAAAAAAATTGAGTAGAAATATTGTTCAAGTAAACAATGAACCAAATAAAGATTTTTTTAATCATTTGACTTTTTTTCAATTTAATATATTTATATTAGGCTGACTTAGGATTAATCTTGGTTATTTATGTTAGTTCACTTGATATAAGGTTCTCATGATGTCAAGAAACAAATTTGACACGCAGTTGATGCTTGATTTGTCTAAAATCAATACCATTTTTTTTTGTTACTTGACTTCTTTTTTCCCAACATGATCCTTTTTACATTAGATTGACTTGTGGTTGGGCTTGCTGATTTAGTTTGGTTGACTTGGTATTTGATTCTAGCGATGTTAGGAAACAAATTCAATCATTAATAGATGCTCAATTTGACAAAATCAAATTTAGTTTTGTTGTTTTTTCATGCTTTTATGATTTTATGACCAATATAATGATTTTATGGTGAGACTTGTGATATAAAAAAATTCAAAGAAAAAAGACCAGAATGAAAAAAAAACAAAGAAATCACATGACCAATCTAAAATTCATGCAAAAGGTCATTTTAGTTCAAGAATTTATTTTATTGATTTTTCATTCTATAACTTGAGAGAGATTAGAAATCTAGATGGAAAATAGTGAAGGTCAGAGAAACTTTTCAATTGACCATATTTTGACAACAAAATGAACAATCTTGGTGTTGATAAGCTATATTTACTAGAATTCTTGTATTATCAAATTAGGAATCCATGACAAAAAAAAAGTTTATTGGAGTTTAAATTATATATTTTCTAACAAATAACAAGTTCACATATGATTTTGAATCGTGATTGTGAATCATGATTTTTTTTTGTTTTTCTTTAGACCATGTTGTTCTAATTATGTTGAGAGACGATAAATATGGTTTGATAAAGCTAAAAAGGGTTAGGTTAGAGGTCTAAGAGACATATTTTGGGTTTTAGTAGAACTATTGCATTTATGGGTTTTTTTAGTGTTGTTTTAGACATTGTCTTAGTTGTTAGTTTAGGGCTTTATTTTATTCAAATTTGGTTCCTTCATGTTCATGTATCATTCTTAGTAAATAATCTAAGGTATATATGCATTAATAACATGTTTTTAAAAGTTTTAATATTAGGATTTTCGACTGAGAACCAAAACCTATTTCTGTTAAATTGTGAAGCTTGGATGAAAATCAAAACCAATAGACTTGTGATTCTCAGTGTATGCTTGATTATGAATAGAACCATGCTTTTCTTTCCTTAGAAACTGATTTGGATTGGCATGCACATTGATGGGTTTCATGTTGATTGTCTTTTTAATTTTTTGTGTTTAACCTATTTTGGTTTGTTTTTTTTAAGTTTTGTTTTTTTGCTCAAGTTTAATCCATTTTGTTTGTGGTTTGTTTTCATTTTCATTCAATTGGGTCAACTTATTGAATCAACCCATTCGGGTCAACTTGGTCGAGTTGACTTAGCCTTTAAAGACATATTTGGACTAATTTATTTTTGTTCATTTTTTTTTGGATCTAGTTGTGTTTGACAAACACCCTTTAATTTTGTTTTTGATAGTTTTGTTTTATAAATTAAATGTGTTTTTGTCAAACATGACCTTATAAAGTTATAAAAAATAATAAATAAATAGATATAGTTGCAAAATATCTTTTGTGTATTGCATACAACTAAATATCTTTTTGCATACATTTTAGGATTTTAATAAAATATTTATTATACTCACAAGGGATTTGACCATTATTTTAAAACAATCAATCTTCTCTTAATTTGTGAGAGTCAATGGTAAATACTCAAATATAAATATTGAGCCTACAAGTAGGTTGATATTTAAAATATCATTAATTGACTAAAAAAATCTTAGAGTTATCCGGAATATTCAACACTTTTAATTTGAAGTATTTTATCATGATAGACAAAAAAAAAGCATCCACTATGCAGGATAGATGAACCTTATCAAGGAATCTACATAGATTTTCTCAAATGAGATTTTTTTTTGGGTTTACAAACCCATAAGAGATTCAAAAAGCTAGATTTATTCATACAAATAAACTTTAGGCAAAAATACCTGTTAAAAAACCACCAAATCCTTAACCATAAAATCATACACAACAACTTACCTTAGGTAGAGTGTGTTGGGGTGCTAACACCTTCCCTAACCACAAGAAATCCCTTACCTTTCGAACTTTTGATAAGACTGACATATTTGGGTTACCTAGCAACTTTAAACCAAATAGCTAGGTGACGACTCATTTAACATGATGCCTTATGCAAGCATACAACAAATGTTATTGTTGGAAATTATAATTGACAAGTTTAAAGTCGAGCATGATGTAAATGAATCTTAATAAGATGTTATACATTTATGGATGAATTCTTGTGTAATATTTGTATGAAAATTATTGTTAGAAGGTCATAAGACCCTAATTATGATTATTAATATTAATGAATATGAAATTATTTGAGATGAAATATGAAAATGCTTTTAATGTGAAGAGAAGAACTATAAAGGGACTTGAACATAATATAGTTTCCTAAAATTTCTAGTAGAAATTATGGGATATAAATCATAATTGTATGATTTTCTGTATTGCAATTAACATGTTTATGTATAATGTACATAAAAATTTCATAAATATAAGTTTTTTTAAACAAGAATAATTGCTTTTGAAAATTCAAGGTGTTACGTTAAACCTGAACATTTTTCTTCATTGTTTTCTTGTTTCCAATCTTTATTTTATTTCATTAAATTTCATCATGAATCATTCAAATTTTAATTGTTATTATGCTTTTGATTTTAATGATGACACTCCCATGTTCGCCTTTCAAGTTTCCACTATAGTGGTTGCTGAAGAAGAATCGATAAATCAAGGTCGAAGAACAGAGTCTGATGGGTCTATTTTTTAACACAATATTGTTCATCATAATAGAAAATAGTGTGAATTAAGTCTATATAATTATTATTCTACAGAAAATCCTAAATTCATTGAAAGTTAGTTTCGAAGGAGATTTAGGATTAGTCGTTGTCTTTTTTTTATCACATATGTGGTGGAAGCTCACGCCCATATTTTAAACAAATGCACTTGATGTTCTTGGCTTATTTTGTCTTTAAAATGTAACTGCAACTCATAATACACTTGTATACGGTATTCTTATAGATCTTACCAATGAATATCTTCAAATTGGGAAAAGCATTGCGATAAAAAGTCTTAAAACTTTTGTTAGATCAATTGTTAAAGTTTTTGGGGATTGGTATCTAAGAGCACCGAACGAGACTGATATTGGTCGATTATTATCAATTAGCGAGCAACGTGGATTTCCAGCGATGTTTGGGAGCATTGATTCCATGCACTGGAAATGAGAGAAATGTCTAAGTGCATGGCATGGGATGTATACTAGATATTATTGTGAACCTACAAACTTAAATACCATCATCAGGAAATATCTCATTAACCAAATTCTTCACCATATTCTTAGCATAACTTGCATACCCATTTTCAATTTTCACATAACTTCTGACCTTCAAACTTAATTCTTTTCTTGTTTTCTTACACCCATAATCCCTCTCAATTCTCTTAAAAAACCCAATGACCTGTGTTGTCCTCCCTGCTCTTACAAGTCTATCAATCATAGACTCAAAACACTTAACCCCAATAACACTTTACCTTCAATAAGAAAAATCATGAGATGCTTTAAAATCTTGTCTTCTACCAAAATAGTCAACAAAAATAGCCAAAGACTCCTCAAACCCCTGTCCCCAATCTACAGTGATGATTGAAAATGTATAACAAGGTACCTTTAACTACAAAATTGCTATTACAAACATTGAAATTCAAATAAGTTTCAACAACATCACATAATTGGCACAAACATATACAGAACAACTCTCAAAAAGAAAGTGTAGCCTCTGGGAAAAGAACTATCCATTTAACCCAAACTATAAAGAGAAAATAGTTTCATATGTCGAAATCAGCTTTCATCTCTAGCATTCAAAGGAAGTGTAGCCTCTAGGGATTGGACAAAAGTTTCATCTGTCAAAATCAGCTTTCATTTCTAGAATTCAAAGGAAGTGTAGCCTCTTCAATTGGACAAAAGTTTTATTTATCGAAATCAGTTTTCATCTCTAGCATAAATAAGATCTAAAAAGAGAAAATAGGAAAAGTTTAGAAAACAAACCTTAAGGCAATTAATAGAAGGAATGGGCAGAAACTTTCTGTAATTGACAGGAGCTTTTGTTCATCGAAGTTGTTCTTTAACCTTCCTTTGTTTTTCTCTCTTTTCAACCTTCCTTCATTTATGTGTTGGAGAAGAAATAATTTTTCTTCTAGACAACAAAGAAGATAGGGCATTGGGCACACAATTTTGATGATGGTATTTGGGGTTTTTTTTCTTGTCTTGTTTGGTTTCCAAGAGAAGTAACAATTCTGCTTTTATTTTTTTCATTTCTGTGTTTTAATTATACTTTTTTTGTTCTTTCGTTTTTATGTTTTAATTCACAAATATAAACAATATAATTTCAATGGGTATATGTATTTTTTCAACCTTTTCTATCCTTTGTTTTTTCTATAGAAATATATAAACATATCTGCTAAGTAAATAAAAAGTTATTTTAGCTATTAATACAGTTGTTCCGTTGAAAAAGTAAAAAGTAAACACAATTATTAAAAGTAAAAGTTCTTAACTTTGTGGAAATTATATGTAATGGTTGGTTATGAAAATAACTCGTATAATTTTATAATTCAATTTATAATTTTATCAATATTGGTCACAACTTTTTGTTAAATGAATTGAGAAATCATAACACTTAATTTATAATGAATTATTAATTAAAATCAAATTATAAATTTGAATTTAATTCAATATTGATTTCGTTCGAATATTATATTATAATAAAATAAAAAGGGAAATAAAATAATCTCCCATAACAACAGCTATCATAATTACCGTACCGTTTCGCATCCCACACTAGTAACACAAGAAATAAACCATCTATAAATTTCAAAAAAATAAAAAATATATATTATTTTAATATATTTATTTTTTTAAAACTAATGCTACCACTTTACCAAACATCTATAAATCATCTCCAAATCCGGCCACCCACCGATCTCACAGCACCGACCAGAACTTTTGTCGTTTGAGACCATACGACGCCGTCTCCCTTCCTCCCTCCCTCCCTCCCTCCCTCCCTGTAAAAAGAAAGAAATAAAAAATCACCTAAGCTTCGATCACGAGAGAGGGAGAGGGAAAGGGAATAAAGCTTGGACTGTTTGAGATTGAGAGAATGTCGAAGAAGAAAGCGGCGTCCACTATGTCGTTGAAGGACTTTCATGGTGGTTCTATTCCTTCTGATCTCCCTTTACCATCTGCTCCTGGCCTGTAATCTCCTTCACTGTCCTTCATATTTTTTGCTGCTTACTGTTGTGTAATTTTGAATTAGGTTAAATTATTCTACTTTAATTAATTTATTTTGTCAATAATTCAAATAATTTAAGCAAATTTTAAATCTTTTAAATCTATTTATTTATAAACTCTTCTGTTTGTCGAATCAGTACGGTGAAGGACCGAAATGCGTCGACAAATTGGAGTAGCAATTCGATGCGGCCGGATCTCCGTCCACGGCCCAAGTCATCAGGAGCAGCTCGTGGTTTTGATGAGAAAGCTTCATTTTTATCCCACCTTGCACCTATAGGTAGAAACTTTGATGAGGACGAGCGCAAGCCATTAGATGCTTTATCTGCTCCTCGTCGTACTATTAATGATGAAAATGTTCGTGCCGTTCATCAGCCGGGGTATGTTTCGTCTATTAGGGTGCCTGATAGACCGGTGTCAAGTCCGGTACCACAGTCCCCTTTGTCTCCATTGAGAGCGGGAAGGGGTTCGGTTGTGGTTAGTTCGCAGAATGCGGGTGGTTGGGTGGTTAGTAATTCTGCAATTCCGAGTGGTAGTAGTGGTCAGGGTGTGAGTAGTAATCCACCGAATGCTTGGGGGGTGAGGAGAGATGTGGCGGGTGCTATTGAGGTGAGGGGTTCGGCTGTGTCGTCAGTGTCGAATACTGTTACAAAGTTTGCTCAAGCAAGTGCTCTGGAAAAGGTATCTTCAGGATTATGGCAGTCAAAGAATCCTGTTGATCTCTTACCGCATGTGATTTATTCACAGGAGAGCGGTGCAAGTCATGCTGTGGATGTGGGTAGGGAAAGGGGTGATTATGATACTGCAATGGGAAGTCAAGCTGAAAGTGGTTGGGTCACTGGAGATAGAAATCAGGGTGGGGGAAAGACATTGCGGAATTATAGAAGGGATCAGTCTCAAATGCACTCCGAAGAGGTGCCTACTGGAGGTGCTGTTGGGTCTCAAACTCGACCAGTAATGCCTCCAGAAGTATCAGATCGACCAAAATTGAATCTTCTTTCAAAAACTAAACCGTTTGGTGAGACCAGAAAATGACTATAGAAAGGTATAACATGGGTTTTTTTGGGTGCTGTTTTAATGCTTTCTGCAAGCTGATTGTTGGTTGATAATGACGGGATCTCCATTTTCTTATAAACATAGGGGCACCAGCAGCCTATAGTATATGGGACGATTGAAGTTGCCCATGAGCTGTATGGAAATGAAAATTCTTCAAAACCAGGGTTGGTTGATGCCAAGAGTGGTAGTCAGCCAGCTGAGAGACCAGTTGAGCGTCCCAAATTGAATTTGAAGCCCCGCACACAGCCTCTTGAAAAATCTGATGGAATTCTTGAAATTGAAAGGTTTGTAAGATTTTTTTTAATCAAATGTAGATTCACCTTTCTTATTTCTTTATATTTTTTAACCAAGGATTTTTGCTTGTTCTTTTAGTGATTACAAAGTCATTACTGAATACAGGGTGATATTTGGTTTGGAGGAATATGTATCTTAAAGAAATCAATATCTAAAGCCTGCTTTAGAATTTTGCTAAATAACTGCGCTGAGCAGATGATTACCACAGAAAGTCCTTGTCTCCTAGTGTCATGAGTGAAACTTTTATTTTGGGGAGGGGAGTGGGGGTGGGTTTATGGTGACAAGCTATTTTCATACTCCAGTGTCCACTGTATGTATGCATCTCCTGCTGTGTCTAATTGCTAGTCTAATAAGAAAATGTCTTGAAAGCATCTTGACATAGATTTGTCCAGTTTGTTACATTTTCATTGGTGATCCAATATTCTTCCAGTTGCTCAAAAGTTGATCACATGTACGATTCTTAGCAGCTGGTCATCCTTCTCTTTGTCAGTACATTTGTTTTTTAGATGTGACCTAATTTTGGTTGATTCCTGATTAATGCTTCTTTTTACTGTGAAATTCAGTCAACTTTTGAGAATTATTAACTGATATAATTGCTAAAGGTCTTAGCCAAAAGTCAAAACAATTAATGTGGTTGTAACACATTAGTGCCATCCTTAACTGTGGTCAACTTTGCTTGTTATTTTTGTGTCTGTTTCCAATCTGTTCAATGAGAAAATGCAATTGCTACCCTAGTTACAAGTTATGACCGAGGAAACAGTGGCAAAGCTAGGATTTTCTCCAGAGTTTCTAAGGCAGAGAAAAGGGGATAAATGGGTGTTTGATTAATTGAGGGAGAGGGCCTTTGGTTATTGAACCAAAGGGGTCTTTGGAACTTCCAAGGGCAAGGGAGCCACAATCCTCACTGCCACCCAGCCTCTGCCAGAGCAAGGAAGTTGCATGGCCATGGTTGGCATTGTGTTATATTATGGAGAATTGTTTTCCCATTATCCTGCCAGAAACAGCGATACATGTTTCTGCACTAACTTAACTCCAAATATGTCATGTGTGGGGTCCCCTGTTGTGACGGGATAACACTTGCATGCTTTATTTGCTGATCCGTTGTGTTAGTTCAAGAGAACTATTATGTAGCTCTGCTAACTTATTTTTAATCTGGGATAAGTTATTTTCATACTAAAGTGAGGAGATAGGCAGATTGGTTGGAATTGGCAGGTTGTTGTTTGTTTCCTAGTTGACTACAATCTCCCAATACTAAATCATGCTTTCTGCATAGGGAGGATTCTTGCCTGGTATTTCTGTACTGTACTAACTGTTCTGGTCTGGGATGCCAGCTTTTGACTGTCATCATGAAACCAGCCTTTTGTGGTAGTTGTGCAGTTTTAGGGTTTGTAACACATCACTTTTGCTGGGTAGTTTGCGGGTAGGTAGTTATCTGGCAAGTATCATTATCTATCCAATGTCTTCTTTGACTGATGCAGGAGTACATTGTTTGGCAATGCTCGTCCACGGGAATTGGTATGTATTCATCATCTGTCTTTTTATTATGATTATTCTGGATTCATGAATATTTGCTATTTATTTATGCTCACACCTTCCTCTGAAGTTTTTATGCTTCATTTGCACACTGACGCCTCCCCTCTCTCTCTGCTGTTTTGAATGTCTTTTTAAGATGAATTGTTAATTTCTTACTCATCTTCGCTAAATTGGTCCACATACATTGGCCCTTCACTTTTAGATGACATAGTTCAGTTAATTGTATTAAGTTTGCAAATAACTTTGCATATTTCTCAGGTTCTCAAGGAACGAGGTGTAGATGACATAGCATTCAATAAACCTTGACCTGAATCATTCACCCCAACAGGTATGAACTTTCTTCAGCGTATTTTCAGAGACATGGCTACTTTTCTTTGTCAAACTTGGTAATCTTTAACACTGAATATCGTCATCTTGTTAATGCCTTTCATTTCTTTTGAATGGGCACCATGCCTTGTGTGTTTTAATTGATAATCTCATACTTGATGTATTTCGTATGTCTATTAGTAAGTGCATATATAGGAATGATTGATATAGATCTCGAGATAAGTAGTTGATAGTGATGATTGAATTTGTGCATGAAGGATGAATTCTCCCAAGATCGAGACGACATCAGAACATGTGGCTCCAACTGCTCATCAGAGTCAGAAAAATCGAAAACCGTGGGGGCTATCAACAGAAGAAATGGGAGGGATTCTGAGAGGAAAGATCAACGGATGAACCACGAGAAAACCGATCTGGAGAGGAAAAACTGGAGGAATGATAAGTGGAAAAGCAGGAAGGATTCTGAAGAACAGCGGCCGGAACCTGAAACTTGGCGCAAACCTATTGAAGAATCGAAACCGGCTTCATCCGTTGCTGCAGGAAACCGCCCCGGTAAAATTTTATCTGCCCTGGAGCTAGCTCAGGCATTCTCAAAGTCAGCCTCCAATCCAAAGACTCGGAATATACCTTCTTCTCAAAGAGGCATGCCTGGCCGCAATGATCAGCCCTTCTCTCGATTGACAGACACCCGTGTGCATTACCCAGCACCACTCACAAGACACCGAATAAATGGTTACTGAGACAAATCAGACACCAAACACACGACTTCGAATAAATGGTCACTGAAAGACAAATTAGATTCTGGTTCATTGGGGTGATTTTAATTACTGAAATCAATCACCTGGTTGTGCTGCCATTTTTTGTAATTTGATGGGCGTTCAAGTGAGACCATGACCTAATATTACAGGAGCACAACGCCCCTGTTATATTATCAATTGTTGAAGTAGTAATGCTACTTACATTAGCATATGATTAAATTGCAACCATTTTTATATCCCTTAATTTAATTTTACTAGTTTACATGTCTGGATCATATCAAAATCATCTTTGAACATAAAAATTGTCCCCAGTTACATGACTGTTTGATATTGTTATTAAATTAGAGTCTGCATGTTAATCTTTTTTTTTTTTTTTGGATTCGAGAAAATCTATTTCTAGAAAGCATATAAAATCCTGGTTGTCCTAGAATTTTATAATATATGCAAGTACTGATTGAATTCAAGATATCTTGTGTGGATTTTAAGCTTTTTATCATTACATCACATGGAACTTGAAATTTTCTGATTTGATTTTTCAAGAGTTTGTTAATATATTTTTAATGACAAACATGATTTGATATATATATATATATATATATATATATATATATATATTACCGTAAACAAATTAAACTCAAAGGCGGAAGTGGGGGAGTCGAGGGGAAAAAAAGAGAAAAAAACCTGTTTCGTGAACAGGGAAGAAAGTGAGTTGACATCCCTAGATTTTTTTGTAGTAGTTCATATTATAAAATTTTCCTCTGCTCGTCCATCTTCTCTCTGATTAATTTTTCTGCCCTAACAATATGTACATCCATGGAAGCCCTTCAAACATTATCTGGAAACCAAGAGGGAGAAGATGGGCGAATCTAATTCTGAGATGGATAAACCACAGACTGGGTTTGGATTATAAATTCCTTTTTTACATGAACAGCAAAAGTTTTAACGGATTCTCTTGAAAATCCGAAAAAGAGAATGAAAAAGAGAGGGTCTTGTTGCATAGAAGAAAAGAAGAGAGTATTCAAGAACAGCATCAATCCATGCAGCCATTCCACAATTTACAGTTATCGAATGATGATCCAAGTTCATTACAAGATCTCAAAAACTTCATTAAAACATAAACGGTGTAGGAGAGAACCCAGAAAACGACATCTGCACACTAAAACTTAGACCCTCAGGTTTCATCTTCAGTTTGCTATTCTGTGTTTTCTTCTCGGAATCCCGTCTATCTGAAACCGTCATGTCTTCCGATATAACCGAAAGGGCCGGTCGCCACGATCCACGTCTTCTCGATCTGCTTCTCCTTCCACTAGCCAGAGTTAACAGTGGAATATCACCGTTAGTCACCGTGGTTGCTGACCCCAGCTCCTCCGCCACATCCCCGTCCTCCGCCTCCGGTGCGGCTGCTATTGATGTGGTTGATGAGCAACATGAACCCCAGCGTGCTAAAAATTTCATGGTTTCTTTCTTGTGTTAATTAGGGTTCTCACAAGAAATCAGGCTGGAGATCTTTATAATGGTGCTTCAGGATTTGTGTTGGAAACGGCTTGTCGAATCCGAGCGTTATATAAAGATATTCCAACGTCTTACAATTTATAGGCCGGACTTGTGTAGGAGATGGCTTTGTCCAATCCGAGCGTTACATCAACTTTTTTTTTGTCCTGTAAGTTTTGTAGATTTTTTTTTTTTTACATAATAACTACCGATATCTGATCAACTACTTCTTAAGTTCAACTTTTAAAAAAGAAATTCACATAGAAAAATCTAGATAATATAAAATTCATTATTTTTAAAAAATAATATGAATATCTTTCAACTATAATTTTTATTTTTAATTAGTATATCTCTATGTTTTTTTCAAAGTGGATCTTATTGATCTTATGCTGCTAAGTATCTGCTTGTGAGTGTGGTTTAAGTTGTTTTTAAAAATAATTTTTATTTAGAAATACATTAAAAAAAATATTTTTAATATCACTACATGAAAATGATCTAAAATATACTAATTTTTTTTAATTTGAAAATAAAAAAACAATTTTTTTTCAAAAATATTTTCAAAATACAATACAGAATTATTCGGCAGCACCAACTTCAATAGGGTTTGGATGGTTTATGGAGTAAGAACTTATGATAATATGATTTAAATCTTTAATTTTTTTTATAATTGGCAAGAATCCTTACTAAGTTATGTTGATTTTATTAATATTTTCCTTGCTTATTTATTTAATAATAATTTCTCATGGAAAAAAGGAAGGAAGCAACATCCTTTAATTATAGGATAGCAAAAATTAATTGAATTAAACACTCAGTAAATTACATCATAAAGTGAAAGTTCATGTGAAACGTTAATTATAAAAATTAAATTCAGTTAATGTTCATATGTGACTTTTCTATGGATGGTTTTTATGATGGCAGTTTGTATATTAATTATTGTTCATTATTTTATAGTCTTAATTTAATAATTAAACTCAACGAGTAAACTAAATAAAAAAATAAAAACGAGTTAACAAATTATTTAATTTTATTTATTGTAAAGACACCCATAATCAATTAACTTTAACTTTTCTTCATGGAATTCATTTATATGCCCTACCATGGGTCGAATCAGTATATAAAAGCATTGGATGATTATTTCTCTATTTTTCCTGATTAATGGATTTATTTTTTAACGTCGAGAATGCAAAAATATTAGGAAAGATAGGAAAAAAGTATTTATTTTTTTTGTATTTGATGATAAAAAAATATTTTAAAACCAACTGGAATATAAGTTGAAACCATTTTAAAAAAAAAACAATTTTATAAATTTTCCTTAAGTTAATAATATCATGTTGAGTTCGAAAAAGGACTCTTAATTCAGTTGAAACAAGGTTTTCTAGATAAAAAAGAATTTAATATTAAATGTTTTATTTAACTAGTTAATTAAAAATATATATTATATAATGATAGTTAAATGATGCGATCTTTCTATAAATATTTAGTTCTTTATCTTTCAATTTAATCCTCTATTTGTTTTTTGTTTTTTTAAAAAAGCAATTTGAGCACCAATTTAGACTGAAAAAAGATTCATATTTATGCAAGAAAAAAAGTCCAAGGACCAAATTGAAAAAATTATAAAAAATTAACCATTTCAACCTATAGTGATTGGTGTAAAATCACCATATGACTTATTTATTTTTTAGTTAATAATTACATCTCACATTTTTGTAGTATTTTTTTAATAATATAGTAAGTTAATGTTTTTGACATAATAAAACAATTTTAAAATTTTTAGGTGAAATGATACACTCATACTGTGTCGTTGCTTTTGACGCTCCATATTTATTAAATAACACTATTTATAAATAATTATTACACTTGAAAAATTAATATTTAAATATATAGCACTTCTAATTTCTAAAAGCACAACCACAAGAAATTGCAATATCATTTTCAAAATACTTGACTTCCATGGCATTGACACGTGCCGATAATTTATTAAATAAAAATCATATCAAAGAAGTGATATGTATTTATGAACTTCTTATAACCATGCAACACCTGGCTCTTGACTTCTTGTTTCCTGCACAAGTGGGTTTCCAAATCATGTTCGAGACTACATTGCATTTTAAATTGTTTTTAAAAAAAGCTTTTAAATTTTTTTATTTTAAATTAAGTTTTTAGTGTTTTTAGATGTTAATGTCAAAAATAATTTTAAATGAAAAACAATATCAATCAAGCTCCCAAATAGTAAGATAATTTTGAATGAAAAACACTTTAAAAAACAATATCAATCAAGCTCCCAAATAGTTAATTAAGTATTAATAAAAACTTTCTATATTGTTTTTTAAACCACATTATTAATTAAATATGATGATTCAAGCATGTTATTTGGCTAAAAACAATTTGTTGCCTTAATAATTCACTTTTTTTTTAGTGTGTATACTAATATTATTATTTTGATATACTAATATCAAAAATAATTTTAAAAAACTATATTATTTTAATAAATTTCTAAATAAAAAATAATAACTACAAACACACTCTCAAATCCCGTCGAAGTCTTGTATTAATGAACATAAACAGTGTACTGGCAGGCAACGTAGGGTACAACGTTGTATTATCAACAGTACAAGCACGATGCCTAAAGAGTTCTTCCTTAATTTCTCCACTATGTAATTGCACTCATGCATGCATTAGTCCCCTGCATGGCATTGAGGCAAAATGTAACATGTATATATATATATATATATATATATATATATATCGCTTGAAGCTCTCTACAAGTTTTTGTGGTGGATACTTTATAAAGATAATATAAAATTATTTATTTAATAATTTAATATATTGACTCAAATTAAGTTTCTGTTTTAGAGTTGTTTGGGAAATTTAGTTGAAGTTGTTTTTGAAAATATTTTTTATTTATAAATATATTAAAATAATTTTTTTTTAATTTTTGATATTAACATATAAAATTGTTATAAAAACACAAAAAATAAATTAATTTAAAATAAAAAATAATATTTTTGTTTTTAAAAATACTTTTTGAAACACAGTTTTAAACACCAGTTAAGCGTTAATGGAATTAAATTCAATGATAGTATCTGCAATTATTCATGGGTCCCTGCCCTTCATATCCATGGGACATCAAATTCAGTCCAAGCAATTGAATTCAAGGAAGAATTTGCGAGGATTTCAGAGGGAAATATCTTTGCATCTCCACCACAAAAGTTGCTAGAACTATAACAATGTTGGTAGATCTATTTACGTGTCACATTTGCACTAAAATCAAAATATGGGATTTATGGCTTCAATGATTTGTCCACTAAAATTCTTTCCAACAATCAAACCTAGAACGAAAGCTTCCTCTCTTAGGCCTGGTTGAGAGGGACGGTTGCGGTTGTTTTTTAAAGTGTTTTTCGTTTAGAAATACATTAAAATAATTTTTATTTTAATTTTTTAAAAATCATTTTTGATATCAGCATATCAAAATGATCTAAAAATATTAAAAAAAAGTTCATTTAAAATAAATAAAAAAAGGAAAAACATCGATTTAGCCACAATACCAAACAAGACACTTAATCAGCCTACCAAATTACAATGGCAATGGCCCGTGAAGAATCTAGACTGCATTTTCACAAGCTAGAAGAAGACAATATTGTGAGGGAAAAAGAAAAACTAGAAGATGATGACAATCCCATCTCGAAATGTGTGGCCAAGCTATGCAAAATGAAAACTTCATGTTGTTGAGTTGCTTTCACTTCATTTATATTTGGTGGATTTTTGAAAGGCATCATGTTTGCATATCTAGGCAATTTGGGGATACCATTATTTTGTAGAATTTTCGAGAGCTTTTGGTCATGTCATGTCAAAAATAAATTTATAAATCACGGCATGGTTGCCAATTTCATTATTGATTGTGATCATGATTGTCAAAATCGTGATTTTGACACGACACAGAAAGGGCTTCTGAAACTTGGATCGTAAAATCATAAAATCGTACGATTTTGCGAGTTAACAAGGTTTAATAAGTTGACTCGCAAAATCGTACGATTTTACAAGTCAACTCGCGATTTTGACAACCATGATTATGATTGATGTTTTTTTTTAAATAATTTTTATTTATAAATACATTAAAATGATATTTATTTATTTATTAAAAATTACTTTTGACATCAACATTTGAAAATGATCTAAAAATAACAGAAATTTTTTAATTTAAAATAAAAATGATTTTTTTTAATTGTTTTTTCAAAAACAAGTTTTAAGTAAAAAAAATGATTTAGTTTAACTTGACTGTTGATTGTTCTAGTGATCAATCCATAACTAAAACAATTTTATATCACAATGTAATTTAAATCAGATTATAAAATAAATAATAATCTAAATTTTAGATCTGAGTCACTAGTAAGATTGAATCTCAAAATTGCAAAAGGGTGAGAATCAAAGAAAAAGGGAAATGATAATTTATTTATGATTATTATTATTATTATTTTGAATTCGAGAAAACTTTACTCTCAGGAAAGCACACTTTTATGAACCCAAGTGAGCAAGAAAAACTTTAGTTATTCCAGGCTTTTACAAGAAATATATACTTTGACTTGAACTCGAGACCTCTTATGCAAATCACAAATTCTCTGTCATCATATCAATACTCTCAATTAACAGTAAACATTGTCTTAAAATTTGGTTGAGATACTTAGAAAGAAGAAACACATTCAATTTAAGTTATAATATATATATATATATATGTCACATATTTTATGATGAGCTGATATATTTCTGTACCGTAATTTTGTTTATGCATAAATAATGTAGTCGAATCTCTCAAAATGTGTGAAAATATTCCTATATGATTTGAAAAACAATATATAAATGCATCCATTTTAATTACTAAAAAGTTATTAATTAAAAAAAAACTTTTTTTTTATTAATCCTTTTATATCAAACTACCATGATCGTGGGTCTTATGGTTTGATGAGCAAATAAATGGTTTATTTGGGACTATAGTTGATGTTGTATTTTAAATTGTTTTTTGTTCAAAAATATAATAAAATAATATTTTTATAAATAAAATTATATTTTACATCAGATAATTAAAATAATTTAAAAATATCAAAAATAAATATTTAAAATAAAAAAATAAATGTTTTTTAAAATATTTTTACAAGACAATACCAAGCAGTAGACTACGCAACAAAACTATCTAGTCAATCTTGGCAGGCCCCAGCCCAAAGAATTAGCCGAACAACAAAGCTATCAGATCTAAGTTCCAAGGGTTTCGGCTTAGACCTGTTTCGGATTGTGGTTGCTGTAGTTTTTTAAAATATTTATCGTGCCGAAATATATCAAAATGATATTTTTTTTTTAAATTCATTTTTGAAATCAGCACATCAAAATGATCTAAAAAACATAAAAATATATTTATTTAAACTAAAAAAAATTCAAATTTCAACCAAAAGCCGGTAGAATCACAATGCTAAACGGGGTGTTATCCTATCAGATAACACACTCGCTACGCAAATTCACGACCACCAGTATAAGTCATAGGCATATGCCTTAGTAGTACGGCACTGTAAAAAATCACACGTGTGCATTTATGTCTTGATAATCAACACATATTTTTCTTATCAATGGTCTTGACACGTAATATATCATGAGGTCAATCAGTTAATTATACATGTTATTATTATTATTATTATTATTATTATTATTATTATATATATATATATATATACATAATTATTATTAATAAAATTTTAATTTATCTTTAATATCAAGTTGATAGAATTCATAGGAAAAAAAGATTATTTAAAGAGAAAATTATAAAGTTATTATAATTATGGGATTTCTATTACATCAAAGGATTGTTTCTAAAATATTCTTGTTTAATGCTCTCTTAAATACTATATGTTTATCAGAGTTGTAAGTAAATGATATATATTATGTTTTTTTTTATGAAAGAAAATAATTGTTCTCATAAAAAGGATATTTAGAACTAATATGTCGGTGTTTGTTACAAGACATGTGTGCTGACTAACAATCATGAGAATCTCATGTGGAGAAATCACCTATATCAATGAAAACTTTCATGACAATTGTTTAAATGATCCTTAGACTTGGGATCATTGAGTTATTTTATATAAAGAATGTTATATTTTGATCAAGTAATATGTTATCTTAATCGAGATAACGAAGGGGTAGATATTGGACATCACATAAATTATATAGAGATACTTGACTAGTCAAGAGAGGATTCATCAGCAAGTGGGGATCTTGCCCTAACGGTTGAAGGGACTTGTTTCCTTCCTCTGCACCAGGATTCAAGTCCCACCATGCATGCATGTCACCCTTGCGGTGCCTTACATGCTCACTGGGTTTACAGGATATTCAGTGAGTCCGAGGATTAGTTGTGGTGCGCGTAAGCTAGCCCGGACACACCGGTTATCAAAAAAAAAAAAGAGGATTCATCACCCTAGATGAATTAGAAAAAAATATTTATTCTATTCTCAAATAGTATTGACTGAGAAATCTTTGGTTAATATGAAATGAGATTTGAGAAAAGTTTCAAAACTTATTCAAACGACAATTGACTATTATATAAAGAAAGAACATGATTCAACGAGAC
Organism: Salix suchowensis; assembly: GCA_029030765.1. Lineage (NCBI taxonomy): Eukaryota > Viridiplantae > Streptophyta > Magnoliopsida > Malpighiales > Salicaceae > Salix > Salix suchowensis. The sequence continues at coordinate 11,617,311 of CM054996.1, read as the reverse complement.
ATATATACTTTGTGCTTTAATGATAAATTATAATATGATTGATGAAAGAATATTAGTTTTCCAATTTTTTTGTCATTTTAATTCTAAAAAATTCTCATTGATATATCATGGCACGGCAAGCCATCACCCTATGTGATAGCAACACTTGGTCCTACCAGAACTTTTAAATATATATATTCTATTTGCTTATTTTTTTATATTTTCTCTTGCAAATATTTATTTTATATGAATTCATCATCATCATAATTATATTTTTATATATATTATCATTATAACTAGCTAAGATTGCTGTCCTCACAATGATTGCTTAATTTGTGCTGACACGACAAGATAATAATCATAATTAATATATATCTTATCAGAGTTTATCAGGTTTCCTTCATGATTCGTAGGAGACAGTCCACCCAATTTGGTGCATAAGCTAAAATCTCAATTTAGTCCCTAATTTGTTGCTCCATTATTAATTAAATCTTTTTTTTTTAGTTTATCAATCTTGTCCAAAAACGTATTCAAGTTTAAACAACAACCATCCACACAATTCAATCATTTCTTTATAAAATATTGAGTGATTGTTTGAGAGTGTGGTTGAGATTGTTTTTGAAAGTATTTTTTGTTTAGAAATGAATCAAAATGATATTTTTTTATTATTTACAAATTATTTTTAATATTAGCACATAAAAATGATCTAAAAACATAAAAAATAATTTAAAATAAATAAAAAATTTAAAACATGTTGTAATACATGACCTAAATAATCTCGAACTCTACACGATCTACGAAGTGCATGAAACTGCAAAATTAATTTTTTGTGTGTTTTTAGTTTATTTTCATGTGTTAATGTCAAAAATGATTTTTTAAAAATAAAAAAAATATATCATTTTGATGCAGTTCTGAACAAAAAATACTTTAAAAAACAACATCAACCACAACTCTAAAGGGGTGTTTGAGAATGTATTTGGGAAGCGCTTTTGAAAAAAAAAATGATTTTGTTTTAAATTAATTTTTTTTGGTGTTTTAGATCATTTTTATTTGATGAGATCAAAAATAATTTAAAAAAAATAAAAAAAACATCATTTTAATGTATTTATGGACAAAAAATACTTTCAAAAGCAATCTCAACTACAACACTAGGTGGGTTGAGAATGCGTTTGGGAAAAACTTTTGAAAAAAAAAATATTTTAAATTAAAATATTTTGGTATTTTTAGATCATTTTCATGTCTTGAAATCAAAAATAAAAAATGATTTAAAAAAAAAAAACACTTTCAAAAGCAATCTCAATCACACACACACACACACACACACACACACACACACACACACACACATATATATATATATATATATATATATATATATATATATATATATATATATATATATATATATATAATTTTAATTATCCTTGATTTAAAATAATAATAATAATAATAATAATAATACATCGTTAACTTTGTGATTTTATTAATAAAAGGGTTTAAAAATTAGTGAGGAATAAAATAATATTTAAATGGTGTTCTATACTATCTTAAACTTTAAAATAGTTTGAAAGATCTTGATAATCGATATGGGTTGATCTATCATTTATCAGAAGAGATGAATATTTTTTTTTGCTTTTACAGCTTACTGAAAAATATTCAATGTATGTATTTCAAACTAAAATTACAGATATGGTATTTGTATTTGTATATTTTTTTTTAAGAAAATATTTACTTACAATAAATCTATTTTAAACAATTATGATTCAAAGCATATAAATCTATTTTTAAAAAACTATCATTCAGAATATGATATATTACTGCATAACTCTCTGAAACAGAAATTACTGCACTTCCTAACAATGGTAGCTGCTTTTGCTAGCTTTAAAAAATATTTTATTTTAAAAATAACAATAAATTATAACTTTTTGTTAACTAAGATCCCATCAAATAATTTGAAAAAAAAACTATCGTATGCACGTATCACACCACACCACGTATACAATAAACGGATGGAGAATATTTTCCACGTATACAATTTTCTATTTTTCATTGTATTTTAAAAATATTTTTTAATTATTATTATTATTTTAAATTAATTTTTTTTAGATATTTTTAGATTATTTTCATGTGCTGATATTAAAAATAAAAAATATTATTTTAATACATTTCTAAACAAAAAATATTTTCAAAAATAAACTCAAATAAAAACCAGTAAACCTGCAAACCAAACAAACTAATCTGACTCGAAAATTGAGCAACACTATTATAATTTACAGTAATTTTCCTTACATGCTATAGTAACTAACTCCTTTATCTCTTTTAGTATATAATATAATATAATAAAAGAAAGAGATGCCGTTGTCTATTGAATTTTTCTAAAGAATATTTTTCTATTTTTCACTAAAATAAAGTGTTTTAATTTTTTTTATTTTAAATTATTATTTTTAAATAGTTTTAGCTCATTTTCATATACTACTGATATTAAAAATAATTTTTTTAAAAATAAAAAACAACATTTTAATATATTTTTAAATAAAAAATAATTTCAAAAATAAACTTAAATATATATTATTTATTTATATAATTATTTTAATGAGTTATGATGAAATCTGTACCATGGATGATGGAGACAAGAACAGTTTTATCAAAAAAGAGAAATAGAGACATGACATTAGAAGAGACAAATGAAAAAACCTTCCCTTCACCTATGGTGGAACGCACCGTCGAAATCACAGGATTTTTATCGGATTTTCTTGAAAAAGTGACAGAGACACGTCTTCATCCGTGGCCACCCCACACCGCTTTGCTGAAACAAATAATTCATTCTAGATTTTACCATTACCAGTGATGTTTCAAATCAGAATCATAGAATCTATATTTATTTATTTATTTATTTATTCTTTTTTTTTCCCTCTAGGGTTATGCATCAATAAAAAAATTCAATGAACAATTGTTTTTATGCGAATAAATTCTATTCCTGGAAAACGTATTTATTGGATCACATTGAGTGAGTAAAACTCTAGTTTATTTATATTGTTATAAAACAATATGTATTTTGATTCGAACTTGAGATTTGTTGTGCAGATAAAAAAACTCTGACAAACCGGACTTAAGGTACAAATCCCAATCCACTCTAATTAGTTCCTGTCTTGTGTAGATTCACAGAAGTTACGATTTATACGGGATTGTTTGGGAATGCGTTTAAAAAATATTTTAATGTTCAAAGATGAAAACCTAAAAAAAAATATTTGCCATAGTGAAAAAATAACAATAAAAAAATGATGATCAAATTTGATAAGAAAAAATATATGAGGATGAAATTATAGTTAAAAATTATCTTAAACTAAACAAATAGGGATGAAATTGAATTTTGTTTTCTTTCTAATTTTATAAATTATTCCATATAAAGTAATAAAAAAACAGGGACCAAATTTAAAGGTATTAAAAATTAAAGTGTTTTTTTTTCTTAGATTCTAAAGAGGTAACCGCAAGAATTTAGGTGAGGAGAGAGAAGAAAAAAAAAGCCTTCACCACCATACCGGATGACCTTTGGCCACACACATTATCTCATAGTGGAGGCAATGCAGAAGTCGATGTTTGACCATCAGACAGCCCCACACGCCTTGCTCACGTGCTAAGGATTGTAATACACACATTTTTTTTAATAATGTTTTTATATATTAAATTACAAAATCGCATATAAACCAACCTGAATGCAAATACAAAAATACCCTAGAATATTAGCTATAGATAATCCACTTCCAAGGGCATGGAAATCATTTTGTTGCTCATTAAAGGAGTGTTTGGGAGTGCGGTTACGGTTAATTTTGAAAATGCTTTTCATTTAGAAATACATTAAAATATTTTTTTTATTTTTTTAAAAACTATTTTTGATATCAGCATATCAAAATAATTTAAAACACCAAAAAAAAATTTCATTTAAAATGAAAAAAAATCAAATTTTGAGCAAACGGCGGTATAACCGCAAAAACAAACACGCCCTAAAATTGATAAAAACAAAAAACACATCTAAAAATTATCTTAAATAATTTTGAATACAAAGGTATATTCCCTTTTAAATTTTGGAATTACAAATAGATTATTGTGAAATTACTTAATTATCTCCAATAAAATGTCTTCTAAGTTTTGTTTTTAAGGAACAAAATATGTATCTCACTCTAAAGTTCAGAGAAACACCTATTTTCAATATTTTATTTTTTCACTTTAATCCCTCATCTTTCACTTTCACCATTTCCTAACAAATTAGCCTAAAATATTATCTTATAAGGGCCAATTAAAAAGAAGAAGAAGAAAATGGACGGGAAAAAAAACTATAAACAGTGTGTCAGCAATATTTTGTGAGAGATTCTAGAATGCATTTTGCATAAAAAATACCCTCCACGTCTATTTATTATGATCGCGCACGTAACCTTTGATAATTATTGATTAATTTTATTTTTAAAGTTTATATTATTCCAAGTAGCGTGAAGTTATATTATAGTAAATATTAATTTTCTTTATATATTTGGTTTTTTATATATATATATATAATTTCAAATAATAAATATGAGATCAATATGTAATTAACAAATCACTTTCATATGTCAGATAAATCTATTATAAAAGAGCCAATGCTCTTGATATAATCACGTTTAAAATAATTGCAAGTTTGAGATGTTTGGCTTATAGAAGTTTACAATAAATTAAAAAATTTAATTTAAAAGTGGATAGTTTATTTATTTTAATATAATTTATATTATTCTTTAACACATCCTCTCAAAAAATAAAAATAATTTAATCTTGAAATTCACGCAAATTTAGACTACTTTGGTTAACAAAATTGTAATACTGTTAGAGAATAATATAAATCATATTCTAGAGCCTCACCTATAAGTTCAAACTTTTAGATGAGATGATTTCTTAACATGGTATCAGAGCTTTGTTAACCTAGCGGTCACGAGTTTCGAATCTCACCACCCCCATTCAACTTGATAAAAAAAAAATCAAGCACAAGGTAGTATGAGTCTGTGCAAGTTTCAAGCCCAAAAGACTTTCACTTGATATGGTGTGTTAGATAATAATATAAATTATATTCTGGAGCATCACCTATAACCTTAAGTTTTTAGATGAGATGGTTTCTTAACAAATACTATATTAAAAAACTTAAAAATCTAATTTGTTGATATCCTTTATATTATTATTTAACAGGATTCTAGATTAATTGTTCATATGATTTCTTAAGAAAAAAAAAATCTAGATATCATTATTGTTAGAGAAGAATATAAATCATATAATGAGGCCTCACTTACAAGCTTAAGCTTTTAGGTGAGATGGTTCTTTAATATGGTATCAGAATCTTGTTGACCCAGCGGTCACGAGTTCGAATCTCACCACCCCCATTCTGTTTGATAAAAACTAATCACAAGATGATGTGGGTCCTATGCAAGTTTCAAGCTCCAAAAATTTTTTATTTGAAGAAGATATTTTAAAAGAAATAATATAAATCATATTATAGGATCTTATCATACAAAATTAAATGGTAGAGTAAGCAGTATAATCAGTCATTATTCTAACACCTGAGGGATATACTCTTCCACACGCATCTTCCTATCCTGTAATCACTATCGAGGTGGGACAGCAAACATGACGCATGCATGGAGTCACGATCTGTGGGAAATTCATAACCCTAGTTCATTCTCGTGGGGGAAGAGCTCCCAATTTGTCTTTAGCTATGGCAATACATCATAGGTTATATTTCAAAAAAATATTTTTTTTAATATATTTTTAAGTAAAAAATAATTTAAAAAATAACCCGAAATTACGCATTTCATCTCATATTCATCTCCTATGTAGGGTGTTGTATACGTGAAAGGATGGATGGGGATGAAAGGTAGCCATCGATCACTAAACTCAATGCCAAGAAAACCTTATTAATTAAAACCAATTAGTCATCCGATTTTGTCTTAATTTGCATTCCATGTGCACAAATCCGACAAAAGAGCGGCCGGCTAAGGCAACGTTTCTTAACCTACGCTCTGCCCTAATCACTAGTTAGAGAAAACGAGTGAGAGGAGGATTCAGTCGAGACATGACAAAATAGCTCGTGTAATTATCCATCTAGATGGTAGATTAAATAATCTGTTAAGTACACATGAGGTATGATATAGGTTATGTTTTATATGATGATGTTAAAAATAATTTTTTAAAAAATAAAAAATATATAATTTTAATATATTTTTGAATGAAAAATACTATTAAAAACTATGAAAAATACATTTTCAAATAATTAAGTAGATAATCATCCTAGAGTCGTTGACTTGTATCGTTCCATCTCTTCTTTGTTAACTAGTGTAGCTTGATTTCAGCTAGATGTATAGGCCATGCAGATACCCTTTACATTGAATGGAACAGGGAATTAAAGTGATTGATTGAAGGAGCACGAAACCCTTTGAAAAAAGAATCCACCACAAGTATTTTAATGGTGGAATGATCCATATTATTATTTCTTAATTTGATTTCAAAAGGGAATAGAGCAAAGACTACTACAAAAGTGAAAGTGTACGTAGTGCCTGTCTGAATGCTAATCACCTCTGGCAATGCTGCTGTCATTTTTAGTGACTCAAGCTTCATTTATGTGTAAAATTTTGGCTTTATACGACGAGGATAATTATTGATCAATAACTATATGCTATATATATATATATAGTTATAGATATGGTTCATGAAGTAGCAGATGAAACTAGCTCTGTCAACTCATCTCCCGTCCCCTTCCCTCTCCAGATACAAACATATTTAGAGCACTAAAGTTTGCTATATATGGATTTGCAAAACATGTATAGACCTCAAATTTCTTGAAGAAGTTTGCATCCACAGTACGATAGAACCCTAGATCTTCAATCCCATCTACCAATTTTCACCAGAAGAGTACGTATACTGTCAAATGAACAACTTCAAAGGGCTTTCCCTCTCTAGCATCCTCTTTCCTTTGAAGCTAGCTAGCTGCCACACCTTCCATGCAGGTTAGTTAAAATCTACAAGACCCTGATACTTCATCTTCTTTATTGAATCTCACCTTTTTGTTAGTCTGTCATATATAGGGATGAAGACAGAACTAAGAGGAAGCAGTACTACCTCCATTTCCTCTTCAAAACCCTAGCCTCTTCAACGACCCTGATGAAAGCTCACTTAAAGGGTGTCTTGGCAGCCTTGATGGAGCCTGTATAGAGAAGCTTCTGCTTCATTGTGCTAGTGCGTTGGAGCACAATGATGGGACTTTGGCTCAGCAAGTTATGTGGGTGCTTAACAATGTCGCTTCTCTGGTTGGTGACCCTAACCAGAGGCTCACTTCTTGGTTTCTCAGGGCACTTATCTCTAGGGCATCCAAGGTTTGTCCTGCCGCGACGGACTTTGACGGCAGCGGTACAATCCGGAGGAGGCAAATGTCGGTGACGGAGCTCGCCGTGTACGTTGATCTAATCCCTTGGCACAGGTTTGGATTTTGTGCATCAAACAGTGCCATTTTTAAGGCAATTGAAGGCTACTCGAAAGTTCATATCTTAGATTTTCAGCATCACCCATTGTATGCAGTGGCCAACTCTCATAGATGCTTTGGCTAAGAGGCCAGAAGGGCCTCCATCACTTAGGATCACAGTCCCATCTTGCAGGCCACCTGTCCCTCCTTTTCTTAATGTATCATGCGAAGAAGTAGGTCTCCGGCTGAGTAATTTCGCAAAGTTTAAGGATGTTCCTTTTGAATTCAATGTGATTGATGATGACCCATCTTGTTTTCCTTCACCTGAAACTATTCCCCAAGAGTCTTCTTATGAATTTCATTTCGAGTCACTGCTGAATCACTTGACCCCCTTCAATGCTTAATCTTAGAGATGATGAGGCCCTGGTGATAAATTGCCAAAACTGGTTAAGATATTTGTCAAATACTGATCAAAAGGGAGATGTTGTCCAAGATTCTTCTTCCTTGAGAGATGCTTTCCTTCGCAGAGTGAAATTTCTCAATCCTTGCATTCTAGTCGTTGTCGACGAAGATTCTGATTTAAGCGCACCGAGTCTCTCATCGAGGATCACTGCCTGCTTCAATTATCTGTGGATACCATTCGATGCTCTGGAAACTTTCTTGCCTAAAGATAGTAGCGCAAAGGGTTGAGTACGAGTCCGATATTGGTCAGAAAATCGAAAACATTATCAGTTTTGAAGGGCTGCAGAGAATAGAGAGGTTAGAATCTGGGATTGAAGTAGCCCAGAGGATGAAGAATGCAGGATTTTCAAGTGTTCCATTCTGTGAAAACACCATCGGTGAGGTTAGATCCCTCCTAGAACAGCACGCCAGTGGCTGGGGCATGAAAAGAGAAGAAGATCACATGGTGGTGCTCACATGGAAGGGCCACAACTCAGTTTTTGCCACAGCTTGGGTCCCTGGTGATTTACAGGATTAACTCGGTCTGAAAATGATGATAAAATGTCAGAAAAATGCGACGTAAATGATAGATGATTTCTGCCAGGACTGTGACGGGGCTGGTTTTTCTTTTCCCTTCATCGAAGATGGTCCAGGTGAAGATGCAATGACAAAATGTTAGATTCCTCTGTGATTGCTCTCTAGGTATGAGCACATGGAAGGCGAAGAGAGAACTGTACATATTGTCTCTGTATGAGACAAATCCCTCCGCCACTTCGTTTTCCCCATCGTTTTGTTTCAGAAAGTTGAAAACAACTTGCTAGCACTTATTTTTGTCTTAATAAATGATCTCTGATTAATTTACACCACCTGTTTTTTATCGAAGTTTTCAGTACTTTTTTGGGCGGTATTTTGTTGTTTCAATTGGAATGAAATATCTTAGTTTGAAAGTGATTCGGTGTGTGTCATTTCAGGGTTATATTGTTTATATTTATATATATATTCAAATATAAAAATAAAATTATTTAGAATTGTGCAATTTAATCTAAAAAAAGACACAATAAAATGATTTTTTTGAACAAAATTATGAAGATGTATATATTACGAGAATGTCATCATTAGTTTCGCAAAGTCATTACATTCTCTAATTGCTCTGAAATTTTAACATAATATACACATAAATATGTCAAGAGACTCCTCGTAAAATTTCATCTTAATCTAATGGTCGGATTAAGAGATATGATTGATATTGTAAAATTAATTATTATTAAAAAAAAACACTACTTGGCCGAAACGGAACGGGCGGAACAAAACTGGAACGTTTCGGTCGGTATTTGGATGAAAAATTCATAAAAAGCCAGAATTTAAATCAAGGCAAAACGATGTTGTTTTGTCTCGTTTTTTTAACTGGTGCGAAACGTTTTGTCCCGAAACGAAAAGATATAGACAACTATGATCTTTACATTTGAACTTCTATATCAAGTTAGGTTTATAAATTTACTCACAATGAAACTCAACAAAAGTGGTAGACATGACCATGAATGTCTGAAAACAAAGGGAATGGCTCAAATAGGAGGAAAATTAACGAAAGCTTCAAGAAAGAATTGAAATGAAAACAAAGGGAAGGGGTCAAATATCAGGAAACGATCGATCATAGGACCACATGCAATGGATGATCAGTCACCTTCATGCCCCAGATGGACAGCTAATTGGATGTGGCAACACAGGATATGAAATATGAGACTCGAGTGAGTCCACTCTACTCAGTTCATTGATTTGGACTCTTTTAGAAAAAGAAAAAAAAACGGGGACTGAACTGTATTTTTGTCATTTAGATTCATCAATGCCCTACTTCTCTCCTCATAGTGTAGGATTTCACAATTTATCTCTCTTGTTTTTTTAAAATTTGCAATTTTGTCCATTGTATGCTAAATAACTTTTAAGAAGATTAACATTTTTTTTTACTTTACCCTCATTTCTTCCCACTTAAATCCCCTTAATTATATATTATCTCACAAAACTACTATAGAATATAAAAGAACTGATTTAATGAACATATTTTTTTTATATATAATATTTAAATTTTAAACTACAAAATAAAAGTGGAACACTAATTAACCAATAACCAATAGAAGCTACATTAAATAAATTTTACCATATATAAAAGAGGAGTGGTAATTTTCTTTATATATATATGTGTGTGTGTGTGTGTGTGTGTGTGTATGCTATTTTTTTTATTATAAAACATTGAACTGAATATATATATATATATATATATATATATATATATATATATATATATATTTTTTCAATTAAAAATAGGGAAAAAAAGATAGAAAAAAAATTATTTGAAATTGTCATGGCACTTATGGGCCAGTGTTGGATCTGGATATATAAAGGCCCTCCAGCCTGTTAAATCGGGCATGCTAAAGAAATGGGCCGACTCATTGAGCGTAGAATTCTCTTTCCCCTTCACGTGAATATTTTTTCTTTCTTTATCATCACCAATCTATGCGCATTCATTTTGTAGCTGGTGCGTGCCTACCACTTGGTGACATCCTGGATGAATTTTGAAGTTAATGGATGTATGTATAAATTATTGTGTATGTATGTATGTATGTATGTATGTATGTATGTATGTATGTATGTATGTATGTATGTATGTATGTATGTATGTATGTATGTATGTATGTATGGTCTCATGATACTTGCATTAATTGAAGTATTACGTCTTAATTATTGGGGGTTTTTTCTCTTGTTTTCAGCTGTATAAATTATTGGCATATTTGTTTTATTACCGTGGATGTCCAGGTCAGCTTGCACACACCTTAACTAATTTCACATATCCTGAAGTTAATAACTCCAATGACCATCATATTATTAATCACGGAGCTTGAACCTGAGATCACAGATAAAACAAATCTCTTAGAGCAACTCCAAGGAAAGAGTTAAAAGAAAGGCTAAAAGGAAAAGAAAAAAAATAGTTTTTATTCTTTATTTTATAGCTCCAAGGGGAGAGCTATATTAAATAGCTAAAATAATATTTCTAAGTTGAAGAGTTATTCCTACATATTGATCGAAAGAGTTCCAAAAACTATTTAATATATTTCTATGCAAAAAAGTGGTATTGATCGTACTTGTATTAGTTATTTATTATTAATAAATAGTTATATCAATATTATATATATTAAAATAGAATGAGCCTTTCTAAATGATTTTTTTCCCATTGGAGTGCAAATATAAAAAATACTATAGTTACACTATTCAATAAGTTATATTACTAATTTGACTTCACTAAATAGTTTTTTTCCTTCGAAATGCTCTTCGTCTTAATCTTTTACCATTGAACCCCTAATAAATGCTTAATTATTGGTATATTTGGTTTCCCATGCACATGATCATGACAAGGTTAGGTCACTGCAAGTTGTAATTTATAAAAATATTATTTTAATGCATTGAACGAAAATATTTTAAAAAATAACTGTAACTATCATTCTATAATTCATATATTTTTTTTTTATTTAAATGAAAACATATTGAAAATTTGATACACTACTAATAAAATAAATCTAAATCTAAATAAAGTCACATAGAGAAATTAGTGAAGAAAGTAACAAAGGAATTAGTAAAATAAGTAAAGATCACATCATTCTATAATTCATATGCTTTAATCCAAATTATTTTGTAGCTATTAAGTGCTTATTAGGATGATTGATCGCAATAATCTTTTGATAGAAAAGAGAAAAAGCTAAAATGGCAATGAGTAGTGAACTCCTTTTCACAAGGGAACGACGTCGGTTTACTTTTTTCTTGGATTCCAAAGAGAGATGATTAGTTAATGATTTCACTATCAATGTTCTTTACATGTCATGTCAACATGAGTTTCAAAAAATGATTAAGGATATGTTTGTCGGTATAGTAGTGTTTTTTAAATGTATTAGAATTCAGAAACTTAGTATCATTGTGTCATTATTTTTTATTAAAATGATATTATTTTTCATAAGGTTTGGATTGAATTTAATTGGGTAAATTAAGGTCATGATTTGCATTACAATGCAAACATGTTTTTGAAAAAATAATAATATTTTTTAGCTTTAAATTATACTTTTTATATTTTTAGGTTATTTCGATGTGTTAATGTTAAAATTTGATATCGTACACATAATATGCAACATATTAAAATACATTAAAAATTGTGCCAGAATCACAATATTAAATTTGATCACAAGAAAAAAATGAAAACTCTATTCGAGTGTTTTTCGCATGCATAAATCCTTTTATTAATGGTTAAATTAAGATCTTGTTTTGGAGATCAAGTGAGATCTTAACTTGACTAGATTTGATGAAGGGCTTGACTCAATGAAAATTATTCAAAAAGAATCTAAAAGTTTTAACTTTGTGATATTTTAACTTGATTGGATTTGATGAAGGACTTGACTTGATTTAATTAAGATTATTCACACGGACCAAAAAACTTTAATCACGTGATATCTCGATTTAATTTGATTTAATGAAGAAAAGTTTCTCGATACTTTGTTTTCCTAGTATGATTTGATGATATTTGTTTCCTAGATGAATTTGAATTCGTTGAAGAGAACTCTAAAATATTTATGCTTGGTCTTTTTTTAGTCTCTACTTGTTATATGTATGCCTCTTATATTTAATTTGATAAATTTGTTATATATTTATTGATAAATTAAGTGGAATTTACCTCTTTTTTTTTATCTAAAAGATATTTTTAGGAAAATGATATGAAATTACTTAAAATACTCTTAACTTGAAAGATATTAAAATAAAAATCATAAAATATATTTGGATTGAGTTTTTTTTTATTTAATATGAGTCAAAACCTAATAAATTTAATTAGGCTCAAACCTAATAAATTTAATTTATTTCGTCCTATAGAGTTTTAGATCATGGCCAAATTTTTTAAGAAGCCTTGAATTACTAAGAACTTAGCTAGAGCGACTAGGTGTCATATATTCAATATATTATTTTCTATTAAACTTTAAACTCAATTCTAGGTGGTGGGTTTTTGTAATCAAATTCTAAAACATGGTTGGATTTAAAAACGATGTTGCAAACACAAGATTAGCATCACGAATGGGAAACAAACGGGCAAAATTCACCAACACAATCCATGTATAGAGAGTAAACAGAGGGACTCTTGGTAGGACCACTTATGGGAACCAATGGAAAAGGAGTTAAGTCCACCATCACACCCTCCAAGAAAAGGTTCAAATGGATAGGATTCAGTATATATATATATATGTATGCAACCTCAGATGAACAATAATTTGTTGAAATACAGCAACAAATCCAATGGAGTAGAAGTAGAACGATATGCATGGGCAAACTTTCCATAATTAAACCCTTGGATATTCTAGACTCAAGTTTATATATAATATTTATCAGAAATTAAGTGATCCTGATGGTGTGATCTAACACATAATATATATTCTGACTAAAAAATGATAATAAAAAAAGAAAAGATTGAGACTTTTTGAGATACACGGTAAGGTAGAATAAGAAAGAAGCAAAGCCAAGAAGAAAGCTTCAATCCTAAGCTTCGGGTCCTCACCTTCCCAAGAACATGACCATTTTCATGAATATAATAGCATCTTCTTTCTTCTTCTTTTTTTAACATTTTGATGAATATATAATGCTCACTACTATTTTTTTTTAATCATATTGTTTACCGAATACTAATTATTTTATTTTATTTTATTTTGTACCCAGACATTTTTTTCAGGAATGTCAGGTTGGGGTTAGTGACTAGTGGTCACACACATATCACCATCTCTCTCTCTCTCTCTCTCTATATATATATATATAGTATTGTAATATGACCAGGTATATAAGTCTTTGGTGTCTTTGCACAACTTGTTCGCTTCTTGCACCTCTGTCTGATAAGTGTGTCTCCCTTAATTCAGTTGAGAACCGCATTTGCTTGCTTATACTTTTGCCAAGCCACCCCATTTTGTCAAACCAAAGCCAGCCAGTTACCTCTTTTTGTGTGTCTTCTTTCGCTTCTCAAGAACATGGCTTTATATTCTCTTCTTCACCATCATTATGGCCTTCTCACATCTCTTCCTGTTTTCGGTTTTTAATCTTTTTCTCTTTTATTACAAGTTTGAAGAACAAACACTAAGAAGAAAGTCTTTATTTGAGGTGGGGTTTTGTTTGTTTAATTGGGTCATGGCTGTTTGCTGTGATCTTGAAGTAGATGTCAATGGTGAAGAGACTTTCATGGTGGACAAGGTAAAAGAGTTTTTTTTGTTATACTTTTCATTTCTTTGTGAACTCTGCCTCTTTAGAGCTTTAAAGTTTTTATTTTTTGTGTACTATGGTAAATCTTTTCCCTCTAATTATCCTGTTTAACTTAACTTAGCCTTTTGTGACTTCGATTAGTTTCTGTATTTACTCAATGCTGTTCACCTCGTATATGTGCTGATCTGCTTTCAGCTTGCTTAGTTTTGCTTTCGTGTATAATTCACAAATTCTGGTATCATTTCGCTGTGGCTGTTAAATGTGGAACTTGAGTACTTTCATGGCTTTTGCATTGATTCTCTTGTGGTGATTTTCACTATCATCTGTTTTGCTATATTCCCTCGATGATTTCTATGGTTGTGCTGCAAATTCATTAAATTTACAGCTACATTACAGCGATGTGGGGCATGGTTTCTCATACCAGCTTCTTCTCGTCTATTCTGAGTACTTGCTACTGTAGGGTTTGTCTTCTGATTTGGTCCTGTCATTTATTGATGTTGTTATGGGGGTTTAATGTTTCATACCTTTATTTGTTTGTATTCACTCCTTTTGAGAAGGACTTATAAGTTGCTTTCACAGCATTTAATATACTGTTTGCCACCCTTGTTTGCTGAGTTGCTTGGCAGACATCTTTTCTTTTGATTTGCCCTTGGACAATTTATTGTCTATAACGACCTCACACCTTTCTTTTGCAGATTTTTTGCTATATGTGCCACTCAATTTAATCTCGTTTTTTGGGTTTTGCTAAATTCAATGAGTTCATTCTTCTGGTGGCTTTTTAAGGCACTGACATGGACTGTGATGAAAGTAATTGAGGCGTCTTTATTGCATATTTCCTTGGTCATGACTAGTTAGTTATCCAACTTGATTGAATCCTTGCCACGTTTTTAACTTCATTGAATCAATTAGCTTTATCATTTCTATGTTTCAGTTCTTGGTAAATTCATTCTGCTACTATAGCTAGTTCTTCAATGTTTCTTGAATGAATTGGTACTAACTAGCTGTACAGTGGTTCATGTGTAGAGATTTGTATTCTCACTTTTGTTCCTTGCAAATATTCGCAGAAGATCATTGCTTCATATTGTGGCAGACTAAGCAAATTGTTTGGTAAATCAACAGGCAGTGCAAGAAATTTGAAAGTGATATTTAATGACTTTCCTGGTGGGGCTGAAAGTTTTGAACTCATGTCAAGGTTCTGCTACAATAATAGTAGAACTGTCATAAATCCTTCCAATATTTCTCTCCTATATTCGGCGGCACAGTTCATGGAGATGAACATTTCTGTATCTGGAACTCATAACTTGTTGGAAGAGACCGGGAAATCACTTGAAGAGATGAAGTACTGGACATGGTCTGAGCTTTTAACCACCACAAAGAAATGCCAAGATTTACTTCCATTTCCTAATTCTACGGGTATCCTTGAAAAATGTGTGGATTCTCTTATTGGAAGGATCACTACTTCTGGTGAGCCGAGTCCCTGTCCATCTACTTCTTCTCCAGATAGCTCTGGAGCTCGGTTGTCATGTGACACTAGAAGCACTGAGAGTTTGAAGAATAGCTTCTGTCGAGCAACCTGGTGGTTTGATGATCTTCTGTTTTTGAGCACTAATTTGGTTGGAATGGTGATCGAACCCATGGTCTCGAAGAAGTTTGATCATGCTATCATTAGCAGATTTCTCTTTCATTACCAGAAATCAAAGTGCTATACTGGCACGTCTGATGACAAGCGCAAAGCTGTTGAAACTGTCATAGATTTGCTTTGCATTCTTGATTGGAACTCTGTTTCTTTCAAGAGTTTATTTGGGATTCTTCGAGTTGCTTTGAATTGTAACATAAGAAAATGTAGCAGGACCAAGCTGGAGAGTATGATAGGTTCTCAGATGGATCAAGCAACTCTAGATAATCTGCTAATTCCTTCTCCACATGGGATGAATTACTCATATAATGTGAATCTTGTTCTGAGATTCTTGAAAGCATTTCTGCATGGAGGAATCAGTCTGGTGTCTCCAATACAATTGAGAAAAGTTGCTAGCTTGATGGACTTGTATATAGCTGAAGTAGCCCCGGATCCTTGTCTAAAGCCTTACAAGTTCTTAGCCCTAGCCATGGCCCTGCCAGATTCTGCCAGAGAATCGTACGATGGAATCTATCGTGCTACAGACATGTATCTAGAGGTAGTCCTCCCAATCATCTCATATCCTTTGAATCACCAGTACCTTATCCTGTATTTTTATCTTGTATTTTAGAAAATAATATAAATTATATTCTAGTGTCGGCTTAACTTTTTAGTTGAGAGTTGACCCAGTAGTCACGAGTTCGAATCTCACTATCTCCATTCTATTTGATAAAAATCAAGCATAAAGTAATGTGAGCTTGTGTAAGTTTCAAACCCAAATAGATTTCACTTGAGGAGGTATGTTAAAGAATAATATAAATCATATTTCTGAGACCTCACTTAACAGTTTAAGCTTTTAGATGAGATGATTTCTTAAAACTTTATTGTATTAGTATATTTCTTTTGAGGATAACATGTGAATCTTTTTCTATGCTGTTGTTAAATGTCAGTTTCACTCAAGATCTTATGATATAAATTTCATATAGGTGCACACCGGATTATCAGAAGAAGAGAAGATGAAGATATGCTGTCCATTGAATTACGAGAAGCTCTCGGCTGAAGCTTGCCTTCACCTTTATCAGAACAACACTTTTCCATCAAAAAGTGCAGTCCAAGCTCTCCTGTCTCAGCAAGCCAAGCTCAAAAGATTACTCAAAGCCACTGACAAAACAAAATGCTATACTGATTCATCTTCTGGTGTTAGTGAAACTGGGAGCAAGGGAAAGAAAAAAGAAAACAGTCAACAAATTGTGCTCTTTGCTAGGAAACTTGACCTTCCAACTGATAATAATGATAAGATTAGAGCACATTTGAAAGGAATGCAGTGGAGGGTGACGGAATTGGAGAGAGTTTGCATGAAAATGCAAGCACCGATGACAAAAATCATGAATTCAAGGGTATCTAGACATAGTTCTTCCAGATCCTTACCCAGGCTATGTTCATGATAGGAATTTCTGCACAATATTAAAACATCTAATGTATCTTTTCATTTGGATAGTGGCATAGGGTTTTTTCTTTTCTTTTCTGCAAAGTTAAAGGTGGCCATGTGTATTTTGTTCATGTGGGGATTCGGGATATTGACTGTACAGTTGTAAAGAAAAAAAGGCAGAAAACTTTTATGGGTTTTGTTATGAGTCGTCTCTATATATTCTGTGATTTGTGGAGTGGAAAACAAGTCCGTAAGGTCAAGTCCATTCCCCTGCCAACCTCACACACCGACAAACTATAATGCAAGTTGCCAAATGCGATCTGCCAGAGCATGATGAGAAATTTTGTGGGGAAAGTCAAAAGCTATTTTTTTTTCCACTCTCCGAAAACGTATTTTATGGACTCAGTTGAGCGAGTAAAATCTTGGTTGTTCCAGTCTTTTACAAGAGATGCACGTTCTAACTCAAACTCGAGACTGTTAGACATACTTTAAATAATCGAATGTTAAATACATATAGCAGCGGGAATTTAGATTATAAATACCTTTAGCCATTGTTGCTCAAGTACCGAAAAAATAATCCCAATAGTAGCAGCAACAAAACTTTTCCCAAAGTAGCAACAACAATACAAAATAATAAAATATTTTACGAGAAGAGTCTTCTGATCTATGCCTACCAGTAGCCGTAGATAGAGTACACAAATTATTATTTATAGGTAGGTCAGGGACCCCACTCACTAATTTATTTTTCAATTTTCTTCTTCCATCAAGGAGATAATTAGCCATGATCAATTAATTGATCCCCATGATCAAACCCCATGACCTATATTCATGGTCATGGGTCTGCATGATCAAGAACATGAGTGTGTCATGAGGGACACAAAAAATAATTTCCAACAAATACTTGATGTGCAGATCTAAAAATCTTTGTCATTATACCATACCATTAGAACACAAAAGCTAAGCTGCTTAATCATGTTTCATGTGAGACAATTTGAGCTGGAACTAGTCACATATGTGCTCGTTATGTTCTTCAAATTCATTGGAAAAAGGATTCTCCTTCCTGTCGTCCTGTTTGATCCTTCCTGGAGTTTCGCAAGTTTTGCCGAGCATCCTGGCGTAAAGGCAATGCTGTTGACACTGCAAACCAGTGAATTAAGATGTTTCATGTCATTGTTTAATCTTAAAAAACATGAGCCTGTCTTGTGTGTTCCACAGTTGGTCAAACTGATAAGAACAGAAGTTAGCGATAGCTTTAGAAAAATAAGGTCAATTTATTAGTTTACTGAATCCCAAAAGCGTGAAATCTTTATGAGATGCAAATGTTTGTTGACTCCAACTAGCATGAAGCCCAAGAAAGAGAAGAAGACAAAAGCTATGACCAGACCATACGGCATCCAAACCAATTGGTATCCATCAGTTAACAAATCAGCCATGGGGCTATGACGATGTACTTAAATTTTTCAAGTTAATGACGAAGCTTCAAAGAGTGTATTTTCATATTGTTTTAATTGGTGTTTTGTTTTTTTTTAAATAAAATAGAATATTTTGGTTTTAGTGTATTTCAGCATACTGTTTCGGAGTTGTATTGTTTATGTGTGTGTGTGTGTGTGTGTGTGTGTGTGTGTGTATATATATATATATATATATATATATAATTCAAAAATAAAATTATTTAGAATTGTGCAATTTATTCTAAGAAAAGACACAATAAAATAATTTTTCTGAATAAAATTACGAACATGTAAAATATTACGAGAATGTCATCACTAATCTCACAAAGTCATTACATTATCTGATTGCTCTGAATTTTAACATAATATATATTAATATGTCAAAGACTCCTCATAAAATTTCATCTCAATCTAACGGTCGGATATGATTGATATTGTAAAATTATTTATTATTTTAAAAAAAATACTATCTGGCCAAAACAGAACGAGCGGAATAAAACTGGAACGTTTTGACCGGTATTTGGCCGAAAAATCTAGAACAAGCCAGAATTTAAACCGAGATAAAAACGATGTCATTTCATCTCGTTTTTTAATTGATATAAAACATTTTGACTGAACAGACAACCATGATTTAAATGCAAATAGCAGGCATGTGATAAAAGCCAGTTGACAATAAAGCACAACCTAGTATACTGAAATTCATCAATGCTCTGCTTGTAATGAAAATTGGAGCACACAGAAACCTTTTTTAGCAAAAAGAAAAGATACCCTTTAATGCTTCACTGATTCTACAATAAGTATGGCCTTTGAAACAGTTGATAAGAGCAACAATGCTATTTGAGAGTGTGATTGCGGTTATTTTTTAAAGTGTTTTTTCGATCAGAAATGCATTAAAATGATGTTTTTATATTTTTTCAAATTATTTTTGATATCAGCACATCAAAATGATATAAAAATACCCAAAAAAACATTAATTTAAAATGAAAAATAAAAATCAATTTTTTAAATTGCTGCCATTAATTAGCACTATTTTTTTTTTAATTTCCTTCCAAATGTTTTCCCTGTAAATTAATTTGAATATATTTGATATTGAGGCAGCTTTTGTGTCACACCGCGTGAGAAAAAAAAAAAAAAAAACCCTAAAACAGATGTTGGCACCGACACATTGGGTTTTCTGGCACCAGTCAACTAGCATTCTAAATTCTACCAATGGAAGCCAATTACATTAACAGCATGATTGCCTGTGGGGCTTTAAAGTATATTCCTACCACCATCAAATATTTTTTTTATTAATGTAGTTGTCTGGTGCAGCTCGCGTGTATTTTAACTAATCCCACGACTAATTCTAAGATTAATAATTATATAAACCTTTAATGACTATTATATTAGCAATTACAGGTTTGAATCTGAAACCAGATGTAAATTTCAAATATTTTCTGTTCGTGGAAGTTGAATGATGAACTTGTCTTCTGATCTTCTTAATTTAATGAGTATTTCCATGAAGTTATTGTGTTGAAGACAGCAAGCAGAAGCAATATGTTCATGGCTAGCACCCACCCCATTGCCTCGTGCAATAAAAATCCTAGTGAATATGATATGCACAATGATGAACCCTAAAAAGTTTCCAAATGATTAATTATGTCTAGCATGATGGTTCTTAGTGCTTGTCTGGGAGTACGATTACAATTGTTTTTGAAAGTGCTTTTCGTTTAGAAATGCATCAAAATAATATAAAAACATTAAATTTTTTAATTTAAAATAAAAAATAAAAAATAAAATTTCAATTTTTTTCATAAGTATTTTCCGATCGCAATGCCAAAGAGCCCCTAAGAGCTGTAATTGAATACTAAGAAATTGTAAGAACATATTACCAAATTAAGCATAAATAAATAAATAAAAGTTAACAATGAGTTATTAATATTTATTTATCTTTCTAAGACAATTTTTTTAAAAAAGTATATAAATACAAAAACAGATTATTATTTTTTTTAATTTTTAGTGATTTATTTTTTATTTTTTTCCTGATATTAAAACCACACAAATATGATGTGCCTCTATAGGGCGGGCGGGCCATGCATCCTCAAGTAGTGTAGTTAATAATGTTCATAGCTCCATTATTTGAATAGGGTGTGTTTTATAATATAGTGTATAATATTTTTAAACGTGTTTTTTTTTAATTTAAATAATATTATTTATTATTTTTAATACCAAGATAAGGTTCTCATTCCTATGCCCGGTGATCTAAATTTTTATCCCTGTTCAAATCAACCATCCTAATGGGTTAAAAAAAATAATGATAGAAAACATTACCTTAGAACACAAGTTTACTAATTTGACCTAGAAAATGTGAAAACACAATGTGCCGTAACAATTGAGAAACTACTTTATAAAAGAATATTTCAATATATATACATATATATACAGTATATATATGCTTAAATTCTATATATTTTGCTGTATCCAAGAGAAACAGAAGCAAAAGCCTGGAAGAATTTCCCTTAGACGGCACTCTTCTTTGCGTTTCAAGGTAGGCACATAGATTCTGCTTCATGTGCTATTTTCAATGCTGTCTCTTCAAGCTAGACGAAGACCTCCCGAGGCCGTGGTCAACTATATAGAAATTAGAATCATCACCATCTCTATCTCTTTCTCTCAAGGTCCTAGCTAAATATCCATGGAAAAAGATGTTTTCGGTATTAAAATACTTTCAATTAAAATGTTTTATTGATCCAATCAAAGCATGACAAGACTAAGCGCATGTTTGAGAGTGTGGTTGACGTTGATTTTAAAAGTGTTTTTTGTTCAAAAATACATCAAAATAATATTTTTTTATTTTTTAAAATTCATTTTTGACACCAACACATCAAAATAATCTAAAACACAAAAAAAAATTAAATATAAATTTTTTATTTTTTTTCAAAAACGTTTTCCAAACGCATTCTCAGACACCTCCTAAACTGGACAAAACTCAATAGCAAGAAAATGATTGACCTTTTATTGTTAGTTTTTTAATTGTTTTTATAAAATCTAAAGCCTAGATCAAGTCTTAGAATTATCAACCAGCCAAGTTTTATAAATAAGTTTGTTTCCAAGAAATCGAGTTGATTTTAAGATCATAGCACTTAGGGTAGATTAGACCCATGAATTTGCATCTTCATCCATGAAAATTAGACTCAAAAGAACCTTAGCACTTTCTTTCTTAAAATCAGGTTTTATATAGCTCTCCTCGTAGTTTTAAAGCAACTCCAATAGAAGTGCTAAAAGAAAAGCTAAAGGGAAAAAAATAAAAAAAATAAAAATTTTATTCTTTATTTTTATAGCTATAAGACGAGAACTATATTAAAAAGTTAAAATTGTATTTCTAAGTTGAAGACATGTTTGATCAAAAGAGCCAAAAATTGTTTAATATATTTTTATGTAAAAAAATAATTTTGATTGTACTTGTAATTGCTGTTTTTGTTATTAATAAATAGTTATATCAATATTATATATATTAAAATAAAATTGGCTACTCTAAATAGTTTTTTTTTTCCTTCATTGGAGTGCAAATATAAAAAATATCATATTTATATTATTTAAAAAATCATATTATTAATTTAACTTCTCTAAATAGCTTATTTCTTTGGAGATACTCTTAGAGGCTGTTTGGGAGGGTGGTTGTACCGCTGTTTGCTTTTTTTTTCATTTTTAAATGAAATTTTTTTGGTGTTTTTAAATCATTTTGATGTGCTGATGTCAAAAATAATTTTAAAAAAATAAAAAAAATATCATTTTGATGTATTTCTAAATAAAAAAGCACTTTCAAAAAGCAACCACAACCATCCTTCCAAACAGACCCTTAATATATACCTAGAAAATTTTACATATTATTAATTTGACTTATCTAGATATTTACATTCGCACACTTAGCTCAATTTAGCTCTACCCCAGCATGGGCAAACCTCATGCCTTTGGCCTAGAGATTGTGTCTGGTCTTATGTTTGGGTTTTTCTTTTTCTTTTTCTTACAACCTATTTTAGACCTAAATTTGATTTTGGTATAAATAATTTCTTTCACCCACAAAGAATTATTTTTATTAACCCATTTATATATTCAGCCAACGAATAAAAATTATGAAATATTTTCTCCATGAACTATTTATTTTGTTTTTGTGAAAAAATATCGGTTTTTAAGTTTTCTTATTATGGCAGGTAATTAAGAAAAAAAAATGTTTAGTGTTTTCTTGTAATTTTAATGTTTTAATATTAAAAAGAATTGTATTAATATATTTTCAAAGTAAAAAAAAAAATATTTTTCAAAAAACTGTATTATAACATCAATCTAACTTAACTAGTGACCTAAACCCTAACCTCATTTTTCCCGGCTTCTAGTTATGGAAAAAATAGATTGCTTGAGTTGATAAAGAGTGACGTTGTGAATGAGGTTTGAAAAAACAAGATAATGAATAAATATGGTTGTGTATACTTATAGAAGTATTTTTTTTGTTCAGAAATATGTTAAATTTAAAAAATTATTTTTCAAATAAGAATATGAAAATATTTTAAAACCAACAAAAAAAAATTAATTTAAAAATAAATAATTTTTTAAAAAAAATCATTTTTGAAAACACTCTTAAAGATGGTGTAATCTTCTCACTCTATCTCTCTCGTTTCCTTTTTCTTTTTTATTTTGCTGGGATCCTCTCGCGATGGCAGGTCATATTTCTTTTTTAGAAATAGAGTTGGTTGGAATATCACTGCTTGCACCGTTTATATGAAGCTTTTTTTTTTTTTTGATTTTTTTTTCATTTTTGTTTGATTTTGAATTAACATGTATAATTTATTTTGGTTTATTTTTTATAATATTATTATAATTGAAACAAATATCCGGACATTAGCTGGTGATCGATTTTAAAATTATCTAATTCTATTATCATATAATTAAATAAATAATAATAATAAAATAGTTATTAAATCTAATGAAATTCATGAACCGAGCCGCATAATTAAGATCGATTCAATTTACTAGTGTTTTAATATTAAAAAAATATCAACTTCAAAACAATTAAAATAATATTTGGATTTGTCAAGTCAACTACATGATGTAATGATTAATGTTTTTTTAAAAAATATATAGTTATTAAACTCAGACTCTATAACCGATGTCAAATATACGTGTTCAATAAAATAAATTAAAATTATATGTGATGATAAATAATAAAAAAATATGTTGATTTAAAATAAAATAATCATAAACGTGATAAGATTATAATAAAAAATATATTTAATTGTTTTAAAAAAATTAAAATCGATTTTTCATCAATAATTTATTATAAATATTATTATTTTCATTTCAGATACATAATAATAGAAAAATAATAATGATTAATAATTAAAAAGAGTTCTAATATTATTTAATTACTATATCAAAACTGAAGAATAAATGAATAGGCGTGCTAAGAAAAGGTTAAATGTAAAAAAAATCCTAATCTAAAATAAAGAGATAGAAAAGGGTCAATGTCAATATCTAGCCTCCAGGATATTAACTAATATATAAACGGCGTGGTCAATTCCCTGTACATCCATGCACTGTAGATTATGAGTAACTTAACTGTGAATTGTAATAGTGATTTTTGGGCCGGTTCGGTTCTCGGTTCGCTCGGTTCGGTTGGTTTGCCGGTTTTCCCATTTTTTATTGTTTTTGCACAGTGAAATAACACTTTTAGCCCTCGAAAAAGACAAAAAA
This sequence comes from Salix suchowensis, assembly GCA_029030765.1. NCBI lineage: Eukaryota > Viridiplantae > Streptophyta > Magnoliopsida > Malpighiales > Salicaceae > Salix > Salix suchowensis. The sequence continues at coordinate 11,592,934 of CM054996.1, read as the reverse complement.
CTGGTTATGGGTGGAGGGGCTCCGCGGTAATTGCACAAATTCGGACCGGACCGGTTCGGTCTGCCTACCTTTTCATTTTTTAATATTTTCCCGGAAATGGCTAATTACCGGTTTGGCCCCTAATAAGATAAAATTGCTGACTTAGGCACAGGGGCACACCAGTAATTGGCCATGCTTTTTTCTTTTTTTTCTTTTTACTGTCGGTGCGTGTGTCACACGTGGCCGACAATATTCCGCCTCACTCCCTCTTTGAGCGGCGCGTGCGTGGTGATGGTGTCGCCGGAAATGGTCTAACGACATCTCAGTCGATGCGCCTCCGCCTGGTCTTCCTCCCGGTGCGGCGTGTTCTGGCCTCCAACGTCCGTGGACGCGGCGGTGGCCGGTTAAAGTCGCTGCATCCGTTTCTCTCTCTCCTGTACGTCAAAGTGCAGAGGAGTCCCCCGATTTTCATGCTTTTTTCACTTCGGTCCCTGTACTTTGAATTTGTTTTATGGTCCTGATTTTTGTTATATAAGTTTTGATTTAGTTCGATTGGGTCCTTCGATTGAAATTAATTGAATTTGCAATGTTCACTTCGATCCTCCGTCTTTTAATTTCTGGATTGGATTTAAATAATTCAATAAATTCGGTACAACATTTTCAATTTTTGCAATTTTGTCATTTGATTGAAATTGATAATAAATTTGATTTCATTTCGGTCCTTATACTTTTAATTTTGGATTTTAATCTCTTAATATTTGATTTTCCTTTCGGGCCTTATACTTTTAATGTTTTTTTTTTAATCCCTTGATTTCTTTTTATGATTTAAATATGCTTAAAGTTTTTATGGTTTTTTTAGTCTTTCATTTATTTTGTTTTTTTCATTATGAACATAATAATAATAATAATAATAATAATAATAATAATAATAATAATAATAATAATAATAATAATAATAATTTAATTGTTTTTCTTGCTTACTCTTTTGTTAATGTTTTTTTGTTATTTCTTCGTCGGGATAATTTGATAATTTTTATTGTTTTTGCAGTGATAACAATGATAGTTTTTTTTTCTTTTCTTCTGTATGATCTTCCGTTGAAGTTCTTAGGAATTTTTTTTTTTCCTTTCATTGTTTTCCTTTCATTATTAACACAAAAATACAATAAATAATAATAATAATAATAATAATAATAATAATAATAATAATAATAATAATAATAATAATAATAATAATAATAATAATTTAATTGTTTTTCTTGCTTACTCTTTTGTTAATGTTTTTTAGGGGTTTTTTTCCCTCAGAATAATTTGATAGTTTTTATTGTGTTGATAGTGATAACAATGATAATTTTTAGTTTTTATTGTATTTTTTTGTTTGATATTTTTTTGTAGTTCTTACAAGTTTTTAATCTTTCATTTATTTATTTAATCTTTCATGATAATAATGATTATATTATCAATAATAATAATAATAATAATAATAATAATAATAATAATAATAATTTAATTGTTTTTCTTGCTTGCTATTGTGTTCATGCTTTTTATTTTTTTCCCTCGGTATAATTTGATACTTTTTATTGTTTTGATAGTAACAACAATAATAATTTTAGATGTTAAGACTTCAATGTTGCCATTGTTATATATTTTAAATTAATATTGCTTCCTTTTCCCCTTTATATTATTATTATTATTATTATTTTTATTTGCTCTTTGTATTATATGATTTTTATAATTTTACTATCTGCATAATAATGATTTTAGTGATTAATATTTTTTCTCAAAAAAATATTTTGCTCTTTTTTTTAATGTTAGTTTGCGCTTTTTTGTGATCATTTATGACGCAATACCTACATTCTAAAAGATATATTCTATGCTTGCGTAACAAACTCTACTTAAAATTTTATACATTTTATATCCTAATCTATAAATTTTATTTAGTTATATCATATAAATTTATCGTTGTCAATTTAATTATGTTAAATTATATATACAAGATTGCCCGCAGCAACTCGTGGGGGCACTTGGCTAGTAATTTTTATATCTGGCGTGGTGGTTGACATGACCCATAGGTCCAGGTCATGGATTTTGAACTAGTCATCGGGTTTAACTATGTCATCGTGGTTAATTCTATTTATTACTAAAGAGCTAAAACAGCTCGGCTAGCCACTGTTCACGCACACTCATGTGCACTGTGGACTGACCATTTGTTTCCCTGTTTCGCGCGCACATGTGCTCTTTTTATTTTTTTTTAAACAGGACTTCTTTTTATAGTTTTTACGAGCGGTATACCCACGCGATGCGGCGGGTTTTTTTTTTTTTATCTATGTAGAAAATTGATTGCTTTTATATGTATTATATTTTATTATTTTAATATGTAATTAGTATAATTATATTTAAGAATACTGATATGAATTTTTGTCCTTCAAAAAATCCAAAGTCATTTTTCCTCTCTCTCAATATATATTTTTAGGCGATAATATTCAATAAATATCAGACATATTAGAAATAAAAATATTATAATTTTGTTTTTAAAACATAAACTTTATTTTTTTGTGTGCTATAATTATTTATTTGCCGTCTAAAAAGAACATTCTAATGGAAACGGGAAGTGACTTGTATAATTTTTAATTTGACTTGTAAATAATGCAGGTAAATTTGTCAACATTTTTTTTTTGAGGTATTTTTTTTCCAGTAATTTTAGGTCTAAAATATTAAAAATGAAAACATTGAAAATTCTTGTACAGAAATAAACTTAAATAAAAGAGCACAAAATTAAATTTGAAGCAAATATTTTTTTTTATATAATATTTCTTAATCATATTATTATATTAAATATATTTAAGAAAACATGATGTGAATTTCTGTCCTTCAAAAAATCCTAGGTCATTTTTCCTCTCTCTCAATATATTTTTAAGCGATAATATTCAATAAATATTCAAATATATAATTAGTTTTACATATTTTAATTTGACATAAATATACAAATATATAATTAATTTGACATAATTTCAATAATATATTTAATTTAAAGGATAATCTTAGGCTATTTTGTTCTCTCTCTATATATTCTTAGGCGATAATATTCAATAAATATTAGAACATGTAATTGGTTTCATATATTTTAATTTGACATAAATACACAAATATATAATTAAAAAGTAAAAACACTGCAAATTTATTTCAAGAAATAAACTTAAACAAAAGAGCACAAAATTTAATTTTGAAGCCAATATTTTTTTTATTTTATAAGATTTATTCATCGTATTATTATATGAAATGTATTTAAGAATACTGATATGAATTTTTGTCCTTAAAAAAATCCTAGGTCATTTTTCCTCTCCCTTATATATTTTTAGGCGATAATATTCAATATATATTTGAACATAATATTAGTTCGACATACTTTAATTTGACATAAATATACAAATATATAATTAATTTGATATACTTTCAATAATATCTTTAATTTAAAAGACAAAATTGAAGTAAACCCAAACATTGAAATAAAATAATTCAAAACAAAACCGGAAATCAAAAGAACTGGGACTGAAATGAAACTGAAATCCATAATTAACTTGCATAGAAGGATGAACTTGAAATTAATCAAAACTTTGATACCAATAATATTTAGAATTCCAGCCCAACTCGCAAAATTAAAAGCATGAGGACCGAACTGGAACTTCAATATATAATCAATTTCAATTGAAGGACAAAATTGAAACAAATCAAAACCTATTTAATAGAAATAAGGGTCAGAAAAACAAATTATAACGTTTAGGGACAAAAATGAAATTTGACAAAAAAATAGCTTAGCTGACGTCATCTAGCGCAGGCAGGAGAGAGAAATTTGGGGGAGGGGGGGATTCAAACGACCGTTGACACGTCTCCGGACACCATAATGCCACACGCGCCGCACCAGGGGGAAGAGAACATGCCTGAAAATCATTTTAGACGGCGGTTATGCATTTTCCGACGGCGTATGACGCCGCACGCGCTGTTCGAAAAACGTGTGAGCGTTGAGAAGAACAGAGCGTTCGGCGACGCGCCACATAGCTGTCAGGCGAAAAAAAATAAAAAATTGGCTAATTATCGGAACGCCCCTCACCCCCAGGCGTGTGTTTTGTCCTTTTCGAGGGGTAAAATGGTTAATGCACTGTTCAATGAATTATTTAAACATAAAAGAACCGGCCGGACGAACCAGACCGAACTGGGCCGAAAACAGTCAATGATCGTCCAGCCCCTGAAAATGGCGGTGTTTTTTTGTCTTTTCCGGGGGCTAATTTCGTTAATACACTGTTCAAAATCGAAACAAAAAGGAAAAAAAAAGAGGACGTACACCTGCGAAGCACCGGGTCAAACTGCACATGAATAGTAACAATAAGTCACGGTGAACAGTGTCGTCACTGTTGAGAAACCCGTAATCTTTTAGAGTTATGTATAAATGGTGATATTGACTAAGGAGTAGCTTTGGCCGAGCGGTTGTCCACTCACTGCCAACATAGGCGCGCGCGAGTTCGAACCGCTCAAACAACAAATCTGATTTGTTTTTTTTTTGTTTTTTTTAAGAACTATTTTTTTGTATAAAAAAAGGGGGTTGTGGTTTTTTTTATTACAACCAAGGTTTTTTTTTTTTAATAACTGGTCGTTTTTTTTTTTTTTTACAAAAAACAAGATTTGTTTTTTATAACTGAAGTATCCAGGCCAACTTACGCGCACCACGACTAATCTCTGGATCCACTTTTTTTTATATATTTTTTTTCCTATTTTGTTTTGGCACTTATACATTTTTTTTTCTTAACCGAGGTGTCCGCGTCAACTTACGCGCACCACGATTGTTTCTTCCCAAGTATATTTTCTTTTTCCTGACCAACTGAGCGCGCCACGAATAATCCCTGGGCTCATTTTTTCATAATATTTTTTCCTATTTGTTTTTCCTACTTATACATTTTTTATATATGATCAGAGTGTCTGGATTAGCTTACACACACTATGACTATTATTATTTTATAGAATACCTAAAGGAGATCGCAATTCCAAAAAGTTATGAATATATATATTTTAAGGCGCTGATATGAAATAAATAGCAAAATATATAATTAGTCTAACATATTTATCAGAGAAAAAATTACAACTAATTATTATCATTATTTTTAAGGCGCTAATATGAAATAAATAGCAAAATATATAATTAGTCTAACATATTTATAAGAAAAAAATAAAAAATAGTAATAATTATTATTATGAATGCCTTATCTAGAATAATTAGAAATTCCAACACCTAATAATATTTAAAAAAAATGCAATTAAAAAGTAAAATAAATGGAAAAACAAAAAAAAACCCTATTATTAGATCTTAAAAAATTATTTGACTTGAAGAATAAATAAAAACAAAAAAGAGAATAATTACAACAAAAGCTAAAACAAAAGGGATCGTTTACTGTAGCTAGCAACTGTTCACGCATACACAAAGCACTGTGAACTGGATATTAGATCCGCTGCTTCGCGCCTACATGAGCTCGGTTTTTTTTTTTTAAAAAAAAAACAGGGCTTCTTTGTTTTTATTTGTAGAGTAAAAATGACAAAAAAATAGTTGTGCCGAGTGGTTCCCTTTGCGCTGAGCGCGCAGCAGTTCGAACCACTCTGCCAACAAAACTCAAAATGGTTTTTTTTTTTTCTTCTTCTAAAATGCGGGTTTATTTTTTTCTTCTAAAATCCTAATTTTGGAAAATTACTGTCTGGAAAATTTTCTTTTCGTTTTTTTTCTTAAAAAAAAACTAGGGTATCAGTGACAGCTTATGCGTCCCACGACTAATCTTCGGATCCTCTTTTCTTCCTTTTTTTTTGTTTCTACTTATACATTTTTTCCCATGACCGGGGTGTTCGGATTAATTTATGCGAACCACGATTTTTTTCTCATTATTGTTTAAAAAGATGCTTTCCCCTTGTAGTTTTTTTTTATAATCGTGCTTCCTTTTTTTTAACAGTCATTTTCATTGTTCAATACTACTTGAAAATGTGTTTTCTGTTTTTTATTTTTACTGGGTTTTTTATTTTTTTTAAATCGGAGTATACGTTGCAGCTTATTGCACCGACTAATCTCTGGATCCATTTTTTTTATTATTTTCTTCCCTATTTTTTATTACCACTTATACTTTTTTTTTTCATGATCAGGGTGTCCGGGTTAGTTTACGCACACCATGATTTTTTCTCATTACTATTTAAAAAGATGCTTTCCCCTTGCACTTTTTATAGAACCAGGGTGTCCACGTCAGCTTTTTTTCCTTTTAACCGGGCTTCTTTTGTTGTGTTTTTTTGAACCAGGATATCCGTGCAACTTACGTGCATCAAGACTAATCTCCGGATCCATTTTTTTTAAAAAACATTACCTTCTTTTCTCCATTTATACTTTTTTTCCCATACCAGGGTGTCCGTATCAATTTACGCGCACCACAATTTTCTTTCTCATTACTGTTTGAAAAGGTGTTTTCTTTTTCAAAAAAACTTAGGCTTCTGTTTTTTTTTCAACGGGCTATCCGGGCTAGCTTACACGCAACATGATTAATTTCTTGACCCAGTTTTTTAATACATTTTTTTCCCTTTTTTCCAATTATATTTTTTTTGATTTTTTTTTTATAATCGGAGTGTCTAGGTCAACTTACGAGCACCACGATTTTTTTCCCACATATAATTTTTTTATCTCTGGATCCATTTTTTTTTACATTACATTTTTTTTCCTATTTGTTTTCTCATTTATACATTTTTTTTCATAATTGTGGTGTTTGAGCCACCTTACGTGCACCATGATTTTTTTCCATGTATATATCTTTTTTATAACCAAGGTGTCTAGGACAGCTTACGCACAACCTGAATAGTCCCCGGAACAACTTTTTTTTAATTTTTTTTCTGCCCCCCCCCCTTATATTTTTGTTTTATTACTGGGGTGTACGAGTCAGCTTACGGGCACCACGACTATTATTTTATAGAATGGCTAAAGGAGATCACAATTTCAAACATTAATAATAAACATAAAATATTTTTTTATCAATTATAATTATACTAATTAAATATTAAAATAACAAAATACAACACGCATAAAATCAATCAGTTTTCAAAATAAATAAAAAAGCCCAGCGCATCGCGCGGGCAAATTCGCTCATTAAAAACTAAAATAACATTGTTTTTTTTTTTTAAATAAATAGTTAATGGGTTGCAAATAGGTCAAATTTTTGACAGAGTCTTGTCGAGTCTCTCGAGATATTGGGTTAACCTGAGTTTTTAACTTTTTTTTTAATTTACTCTCGTTCAAGACCCAGGTTTTGGGTCAACTTACCATGTTAACTTAGGTTTTAAAACCATAGTTAATGGGTTGCAAATAGGTCAGATTTTTTTGATGTTTCTAGATTATTTTGATGTGCTAATGTAAAAAATGATTTTTTAAAAATAAAAAAAAAACATCATTTTGATGCATTTCTAAACGAAAAACACTTTCAAAATTAATCTCCACCACACTTCCAAACAAATAGTTCAAATCAGGATAAGAGCCTGTTTATTGTTTTGTCAGGAATGCCAAGTCTAGTTTCTTACATTAGTAGACAGAGCTGAGTAGTTGAAATGAACTCAAAATAAGATAATGGACATATAATAATCTGCCTCCCACATCGTTTTCAATATATTATTCCTTGTAATTTGAATCAAAATCCACAATAATTTCCATCCACAATACATGAGGGTACTTGTTACTGCAAAAACTCCACCAGAAATGGAGTTATAGCCTATTTACATGGCTTAATTTTTATATTCAGATTATGTTATTTGTACTTGCGACATGGGAAACCTGTTATTTATATCTCAAGGGGTAGGATAGGCTCTGTGATTACTGATAGGACACGTTTCTTGGTTAGCTCATCTAGTGAAGTATGCGTATCTCCGTTATGATAAGTGCAGTGGGATTGTCGAGCAAGGTTAATAGTTGTTTCGACAAAATGTTTTGCAAACAAAGAGTCACCAAGCTTTTTCTTTGTTCATCTTTTTTCCAGGTTTTCGTCGATCAAATTCATTACGGATTCAGTAGCAAGTTCCTCAGAAATGTCTTTTGTGCGCATGTAGCATGATACAGAATTCGCAGTTTCACCTCTCGCTATCTCAGCCTGGACAAGCAAACAGGAATGTCAATATGCGAAAACGGATAGCTATAAATTTGGTGTTAAGGAATCATCTCACAAGTTCAAATCTTATCATTCTCATTCTATTTGATGATTAACCAAGCACAAGGTAGTGTGCATCTGTGCAAGTTTTAAGCTCAAAAGGTTTTTCACTTGAGGAGGTGTGTTAGAGAATAATATAAATCATATTATCGGACCTCACCTATTTATATTATTCTCTAATACACCTCCTCAAATGAAAAGTCTTTTGAGCTTGAAAACTTGCACAACTCACACTATCTTGTGCTTGATTTTTATCAAATAAAATGAGAGTGGTAAGATTCAAACTCATGAATATTAGGTCAACAAGTCTCTGATACCATGTTAAGGAATTATCTCAAAACTTAAGCAATTAAGTAAGACCCCAAATATAATTTATATTATTCTCACATATGAAAAAACTCACCGATGCTGAAGCTAGGTCATTGTAAAGACGAAAGATGTAGGAAGGGCCAACTGATTATATCATGATAGTTTTGCAAGTTTTCAGTTTCCTCTTTCTTGATGTTTTGAACTACTGCAAAGTAGGCAAAAACTAGTTGAAGAGGCCCTGAGGATGATTTCCAAGCATTTCCGAAATAGTCATCAAATGTTGGTGTGGACATATTGTACAACCATTTTGCTTCTTGTAGGAATGCATTGCATAAATCTGCCCACTGTAAGAACACAGACGTAAATCGGTTAGCAACAGAGAATTGCAAGCCTCCTGTTATGTTTTCTATAAATAACAATGAAGTTTATACTGTACCACTTTTGTTAGGTATGGAAGAATGTTTTCGCCCTTTTCCTTCAGATTATCGTAAGCTATCTCATTGATAGTATTATAGAGAGCTAGGAAGCAGAGCTTCATGTAATCCGGAAGATCATCGACGACAAAAATATCCCATCTGAAACAACCAGAAATAGTGGGGCAAGTAAAATGATTAGCATCAGACCAACATGGTGAATCAAAATGGTGAGTGGTTAATTCTTTCTTGGTATAGTTTAGTTAGAAAAATAATATAAATTATATTTTACGATTTTACCTAATAGCTTATATTTTTAGGTGAGTTGGTTCCTTGATATGATATCAAAGTCTTATTGATCCAGCGGTCATGAGTTCGAATCTCACCACCCTCATTATATTTGATAAAAATCAAGCACGAGACAATGTGGGTCTGTGTAAGTTTTAAGACCAAAAAAGCTTTTCATTTGAGGAGGTGTGTTAGAGAATAGTATAAATCATATTCTAGCCTAACAACTTAAACTTTTAGATAAGTTGATTCTTTAATACCTCTCAACAGCATCTGTAAATAGCTCCAACTCATCCAGAGTACCATACACATCATAGATATCATCGATAATCGTTACAAAGTGAAAACATTTTTGCTACTGATTTACGGCAATCACTATATTGAGGTTCGAACGAAACTCCAACAGCCCAATAAAAGCTTTCAATCAACCTGTCTCTAGCAAAATGCAACTTTTGTTGCAAGACCAACATGCCTCCACCATCTGAGTGACACAGCAGGAGAAAAAAATTATTTTCCATGAACAACAATCTAATTGGCTTGTTTTCTAGGTAAGAAGATGAAATTTTGTTCTTGGACTGACCTTGATGTCTCACGAAGATCTCTTTGGTATATTGATTGGACCATGTTGTAGTCCAATATAGCAAGTTCTAGCAGAACTCGATTTGCATCCTCCTTTTTACGGTATGCTTCAATGCTCCAAACAGCTTCTAGTCTTTGTGTCCTGCGATGTAATGGAAGCTCCAAGGCATTATTCACCTGTTCGGCCATGTCTTTTCCAATCTTTCCTTCGTTAAGCTCTTTCAGATGTGATATTGTAAACACCTTGGCCTCGTCCAAGATATTTTCTCCTTCTAAGGCAAGAAATGAAGCTTCATATAAGTTTAGTATTGCCTTGATGTCCTCCTTGAGGTTTTCCATGAAATTTCCATTTTGATCCTTGAATCCGCTGAACACTTCTGTAGATGGCAAGACATACTTGTTAGAGAATAATATCAAATCATATTCTAGGTCTCATCTAATAACTTATCCTGTTAGGTGATGTCACGACTGCGATTCTTTTTACTTTTTTCGCGCCCCGCCATGCCCTAGGTTTGGGGGGAGACAACGGCGTGCGGTGAAAATGGAGTATAGTCGTAAAAATTACAACTATAATTATTAGGATTCGCCACCAAGTATTAAGGTCACTAGGAACCTATTGGTCTGTGAGAGTCTAGGTAAGGGGACCTGTTGTGCAAGGAGAAGACGCATCACCCCCAGTGCACCCTACCTAAGGTAAGCTGCATTGTTGTTTGATTGTTTTCCTAAGTTAAAAATTTTTACACTACATTTTCAAAAAAACAATTTTTTTCTTGTGGGTGTACATTACAATGTAATTTTTTGAACCTATGAATGTACTTTATAATATAAATTTAAACTGTAGTTAAAATATTTTTTTATCTATGGATGTACTTTACAATGTAAATTTACATCCTAATAGATAAAATAATTATAATTATTTTTGATATTTTGGCAAATTCCAACTGATAATCATAAACTGGTTACAATAACCAATTTTCGTTTTAAAATGTGAAAAAGATGCAACATATTTTTTTTGCAAAAAATATGATGGAAAAAAATTGGAATCCGTTCGTATGCACGAAAACAACATATTTTTATTTATTAAAAATGCATTTTTTTTTGTTTTTTAAATAAAAATTAAAAATTAAAAAAACATTGGGTTTGGCTTCGACTAGCTAACTGGGCCAACCAAGCTGAGGTTGGCCAAGGGCCTAGCCTGCTGGACTTGGGCCCGACCCATCCAACTAGGCTGGGCTGAGAGAGGCCAACCCAAAGGCCAAAAAAAAAGAAAGAAAAAAACTCAAAACACGTGCACAGTGCAGTGAATTAATTCACTTCACTATCATGTGAACAGTGATTTGGTGGTTGATCGACCACGATGAGAGGGTCACCTGCCACTGCTGCCGGGTAGAGGAGGTCGAGGTGATTCTCCCTGTCATGGTGGCGTCGAAAATGGTGGCCCGTGGTGGCCTGAGGAGTTGTTGGAAACCGTCGGGTTGTGCTGCCGTTCGTTGCTGCCTTTGCTCCTGTGTCTCGGCGATGGAGAAGAAGAGCTACGGTGATGATCCTGGCTTGGGGGGAAGCTTCCAATGGTGATGAGGGTGGTGTTGAGTGGTAGAACGACCTCTAATGGTGAGAGAGAGAGAGCTTAATGAGGGTTGTTTTTAGAGAGAGAGACAAGTTGTTGAACCAGGGGTGAGATAGAGAAAGCTGCTGAGGGAGATGGGGAAAATGGCATGATTTTTATGCTTGTTTGAGCTTTTTTTTCCCCTGTAGAATCCTACTCTTCTTTGCATAAAAACTCTCTCCTTTTCTGCGTAATTTCCTGCTTTTTTTGCACCTCTGTTACGTGATTCTCCTGTTTTTCTCCTTTGTTTCCCCCCCTCTGTTTTTCTAGTTTTTTCCTCTGTTCCTTTTCCCCTCTTCCTATATTCCCTCTTTTTGCATGTATCATGCATGTATTTATAGGTAGAAATTGCCTGCATCGGTGGCAACTCCTGCGGATGTCGACGGCAGCATGGTGGCCTGCTTTCGGCGATGGGCTGTCGGCAAGCATGCAAGTGGCTGAGTCGGTAGGCAGTGCAGGTAAAGGCAGGCGGCGAGAGTGTGTGCTGTGACAGTTTTGGGAAGGTAGAATTGCAATTTGGTCCTTCTATTTGTAAGTGTTCTAATTGCACCCTCCAATTGGATCTAAACTTGTAATTTTGTGCAATTATATCCCTGTCAGAAATTCAATGCTAGTCTTAACTTCACGCGTCTTTTTATATTTTGGTTCCTGACTTCGCATAATTGGCTTTAAAAAAAATTCAATTCGGTCTTTGAAAATTTCAATCTTCTTAATTGAACCCAAATTAAGTCCCTTTATTTTATTTTTGTTATTTCTGGGTAAATTTTGGGGAGTAACCCAAAATTGGGTTATGACAGGTGAGATGGTTCTTTGACATGGTATTAGAGCCTTTGGTGACTTAGCGGTCATTAGTTTTAATTTCATCATCCTCATTCTATTTGATAAAAATCAAGTACAAGATGGTGAGAGTTTATGTGCAAGTTTCAAGCTCAAAAAGCTTTCACTTGAGGGAGTGTGTTAGAAAAATAATATAAATCATATTCTAGAGTCTCACCTAATAACTTAAGTCTCTAGATGTTATAATTCTTTAATAATATACTTCATAGTTAAGGATACATTGAATGATTGAGGTAAGTAGCTAAGTACCTTGAGAGACATCAAATCCATGTTGTCTGAGAAGCCTGAAGCTGAGAGCAGTAGCCTGAAGGCTAGTTTTTGCAACAGCCTCAAATCCTCCTGAAGAAACAAATCTATCGAGGGCTCTCCTTATGTCAGTCTCGAAGCGGTACCCCAATCCTAACCTTTGGATAGTATCTATCAGTTCTAGCTGAGTCAAAAACTCTGCCGTTTCATTGCTAATCTTACTTCTCACCTCAGCATCCAGCTTTTTGGCCTTGTCTTTTGTATAATTCAATCTATAAGAATCACAGCATGCTAAGTTAGAAAATGGAGATGGATTGATGACTACAGAGATTCTTCCTTTTCTGTTCTTCACAATCCTCTTCATTTTAATTGTGACATATATATGCCAGGTTAATCTGACGTGCATGGATCAAATACCATTTTTTTATCCTGGAAGGGAAAATCCGATAGGTTTAGCCTCATGACTCTGCCAATATGCTATGTATATGTTAGATTTGCATGGATCAAATATTTTAAAGTTCGTTATCCATGGATCAAAATGAAGTTAACTCAGTAACATGAACTGGGCTCTTGCCAGGTCTGAAAACCATTGTCCTAACTCCATAGTTCAAATCCTACTACACTAAGATGAAGAGAGTGATGGAGGATCGGGATGATCCAAACAACTTGTAAATGTAAAAAGAGAGAGAGAGAGAGAGAGAAGAAGAAGAGGAACAGAAAAAAGAAGGGCAGGTTTGTACGTGCGTACCGCATCATCAGTGTCCGAAGACAGCAAATAATCATAATCCCAGCTATTTGGTTCGTAATTGGCAGACCGTCTGGTTTCAGTTTCAGGTTCTGTTTCTGTTAAGCTGACATTTCTTGTGCTGACAGAACATCTGAGTTTCAAAGTCAAGGGAGTGGCCTGGATGACTCTAGGTAAGGGATTTCTGTACATTTTGTGTGTCAGTGAGAATGGACGCTGCAAGCTCAAAAACTCAGTTGCCATGGCCGTAGAAAGGAAACTGCAACAGGAATTTTTTATTTTCTCTCTTTCCTTCTCGAGGTTTCAGATTGCCAATACAAGAGACGTAGAACTTATTTATAGAACCTGCAACTCCAGGCCTTTCTCTGATCAGATACAACGATTGATTATATATAAAAACATAATCTATAAAAAGCACCAGCAAGAGTTTAATATGATTGCCCCATATATATTTTATTGAACGCGTTGTTTGGTGAGAAATGGAATATAAGCTTAAAGGAAAAGTATTCTAAGACAACGTTAAGGATATCAGCATCGGAGCTGTTACAAGAAAGGAGACTCTATCAGCAGACAGCAATAACCAGGATGTTCGGAACAAAAGCAATTCTTTGGGAGTTAACTAATTGACTGGAACATGAAGAATCAGGGCAACAGCCTGTTTGTTTTTTCGTCAGGAAAGCCAAGTCCACTTTCTTACATAAGCAGACAGAGCGGAGCAGTTGAGGAAATATAATAATCTGCCTCCCACATCGTTTTTCAATATATTCTTTCTTGTAATTTGAATCAAAATCCACAAAAATGATGTGTGGCCATGCATCCTCAACTAGTGTTATTGATAATGTTCATAGCTGCCGGCAGAGCGGCCAAGACCGGCTTTTCCTTTCCACTCTAGGTTCAGTCTTATCAGGTATATTTATTATTCCCTGTCGTGTTTTATATATTTATTGAGCTTGCAGGATATTTAGTGAACTCGTGAATTAATTATGTGAAGCGTAAGCTAATCTGGATATCTCGGTTATCAAAATAATTATAATAATAATAATGTTCATAGCTCCATTATTTGAATAGGGTGTGTTTTATAATATAGTGTATAATATTTTTTAAACGTGTTTTTTTAATTTAAAATAATATTATTTTTTTATTTTTAATATCAAGCGAAGGTTCTCATTCCTATGCTCGGTTATCTAAATTTTTATCCCATTCAAATCAACCATCCTAATGGGTTAAAAAAAAATAATGATAGAAAACTTTACCTTAGAGCACAAGTTTACTAATTTGACCTAGAAAATGTGAAAACACAATGTGCCGTAACAATTGAGAAACTACTTTATAAAAGAATATTTCAATACACACACACACACACACACACACACACACACACACACATATATATATATATATATATATATATATATATATATATATATATATATATATATATAGAGAAACAGCAGCAAAAGCCTGGAAATAATTTCCCTTAGACGCCACTCTTCTTTGCATTTCAAGGTAGGCACATAGATTCTGCTACACTACAACTGCTCTGTAATATTTATGATCTCATGGAGAGTATTCCAATGCTGTACGTAGATGCTGCATGCCACTACAGTCTCTTCAAGCTAGAAGAAGAACTCCCGAGGCCGTGGACTATATAGAGATGGATGTTTTAAAAATATTTTTTATTTTAAATTATTATATTTTATATTTTTAGATTATTTTAATGTACTTATATCAAAAATAATTTAAAAAAATTAAAAAAAATATGATTTTGATACATTTATAAACAAAAAATACTTTAAAAAACAATCTCAACTACACTCCTAAAACTGACGTATAATCATCACCATCTATATCTCTTTCTCTCAAGGTCCTAGCTAAATATCCAAGGAGAAAGTTGGTTTCATTATTAAAAAAAAATTATTCACCCAATATCTAAGTACTTTCGATTAAAGTTGTTTATGTTGATTTTTCTAATTATATCAAATTAGTTTTTTTAAATCTTTTTTTATAAATTCTAAGACTAGAAGCCTAGATCAAGTCTTAGAATTATCAACCATCCAAATTTTATAAATAAGTTTGTTACCAAGAAATCAAGTTGATTTTAAGATCATAGCACTTAAGATAGATTAGACCCTTTAACTTGCATCTTTGTCCATGAAAATTAAGCCCAAAAGAACCTTAACACTTTCTCAACTTAAAGTCTGGTTATATAGCTCTCCTCGTAGTTTTAGTGTATACTTACAGCATTTTCAAGGAAAGAGTTAAAAAAAATTAAAAAAAAACAATAATTTTTTGTTTTTATCATTTATTTTTATAGCTCCAAGGAAAGAAATATATTGAAGAGCCAAAATAGCATTTCTAAGTTGAAGAGCTATTTCAACATATTGATAAAAAAAAAAAATTGCATAGAAATACAAAAGGTAGTTTTGATTGGATTTGTATTTAATTAGTTATTAATAATAAATAATTGTATTAATAATATATATATATATTGAGTTATCTTTTTAAATGGTTTTTTTTTTTTCTATTGGAGTGCATATATAAAAAAAATATTATATTTACATTGTTTAAATAGTTATTTTATCAATTTAGCTTTTCAAAATAGCATTTTGCCTTGGAGATACTCTTAGATTGATAATTGCATTAAAGTGCAGGAGCATTTTGAGTTTAGTAAAATATTTAGTTATTTGAAGTGTGTTTTAAAATAAAAATAAAATCAATAATTTGGGTTATAGTCCAACCAATTAAATAAACTGGATTTATTTGAGTCAAATAAAAAAAAAGACAATGATAACAAATAATTTTTTTAAAAGCATTTATCTAAGAGAAAAAAAGATGTTTAATAAATCTATAGATGAATCCTACTAACCTATTAAAAAATAATAAAATTCACCCAATATAATTATAAAAATCCTAATTAATAAGTCTAAAAAACAACAAAAACAATCATAGATAATAGGTATTAATAAAATCATATATTGGAAAAAAAAAAAAGTATAGGCATTGTGGGCCTGGTAAACCAAGTCAAGCACTGGGCTTACCAAGAAAAGGTTCGCACATGGACTGCAAGTTTAGGCCCATGTTCACGAGCTTCAATTTTGTTTATTAAGTGTTTTTATGGCGGGTAATTAAGAAAAAAAACAATGGGAATTATTTGCATCAGTTTTGGTTCCAAGAATCAATATCTATCTAGTGATACTTTTGAGACCGACGGATTGGCTATCTATTTTTCCATTGATTACATAATGTTATAATATAAGGTGGAAAATAACAATAGTCTGACCATAAATTTAATTTAATGAAAGATTAAGAGTTGTTTTATTGTCAAAATCTCATCATACATACCGATCTAATTATTTTCTTGATGCTCGATCAAAGACTTGGGGGGCTATGTTTAGAAGTTAGGTTGTTTTGCTTTTAGTTGTTTTATAAAAGTTTATATATATAATATTTTTTTTAGTGTTTTTATATATTTTTAATATGAAAAAAAATATATTAATATATTTTTCAAATAAAAAAAATATTTTTCAAAACACTGTATTATAATATCAAATATACTCTTATTCGAGATGGACAAACTTGATACGAGGATATAAAAATTGTTAAAAACAAAAATAATGGGAATGCAAATTTATGTTCTAAGTGATTCTTCCAATAAAATGACATCAATATTCACTAGAAAAAAAAAGAAAAAAAAAGAGGGAGATTACAGGGACATAGGACAATGATAATTGCATATAGAATGCTCAACAATCACAAGATCTAAGGTTGTATTAGACCTTCATAACCATCATATGAAGAGAAAATAAATATTTTTTTCCTAGGAGATGGGCCTAGAGGCCTAGCCCAGTGAATGCAAATCCCAATCTAAACTTAACTAGTGACCTCAACCAATGCCAAATATATGTGTTCAATAAAATAAATTAAAAATAATATGTGATGATAAATAATTAAAAATATGTTGATTTAAACTAAAATAATCATAAACATGATAAAATTATAATAAAAAATTATTTAATTATTTAAAAAACAATTTAAATCGATTTTTCATCAATAATTTATTATAAATATTATTATTTTCATTTCAGATACATAATAACACAAAAATAATAATGATTAAGAATCAAATAGATTTCTAACAAGATATAATAACTATATCTAAACTGAAGAATAAATGAATTGGAGTGTGGTAAAAAAAAGATAATGTAAGAAAAATCCTAATCTAAAATAAAGAGATAGAAAAAGGGTAAATGTCAATCTCTAGCCTCCAGGCTATAGTTTTTATACTTGGTATGATGGTTTACATGACCCATAGATCCAAGTCATGGATTTTGACCTAGTCATTGGGTTTTAACTTTTAACTACATCATCCTGGTTAATTCTATTTTTAAAAAAACTAAAATGACATTGCTTTTTAAAAAAATGATAGTCAATGGGCTGCAACTAGGTTTTTGACCGAATCTTATTAAGAGGGCTGTTTGGCATTGCGATCGGAAAATACTTATGAAAAAAAATTTGAAAATTTTTATTTCTATTTTTTACTTTAAATTAAAAAAAATAGTGTTTTTAGATTATTTTGATGTGATTATGTCAAAAATAATTTTTTAAAAATATAAAAAAAAAAACATCATTTTGATGCATTTCTAAACGAAAAACATTTTAAAAAACAACCGCAATCGTACTCCCAAACAGTCACTTAGTCTATCAGGATATTGGGTCAGCCTGATTTTTTAACTTTTTATTATTTATTTTTGAAATCCATCCTTGTTCAAGCCTGAGGTTTTGGGTTTACCTGCCATGTTGACTCGGGTTTTGAAACCATAGCTAGCCTTGCTTTTATATTTTTATGAAGGGAAAATGACATTTCACCCTTTTTATCTTGAAAAAAAGATGAAAACGGACCACGCATTGTGTATTGAATTAAGTGACGAGTCTTACACTTGCCTAGATTTTGATAGTTAAATTAGAGAAACTAGAAGAAAGGGGAGCATATGTTTTTATTTATTTATTACCAAGAAATCAATTTTCCAACCCCAATAAACTCACTTGTTCTATTAAAGCATCAAAAAATCAGATAAAAATAGAAAAAAAAATCAAATCGAGACTATAAATTTCTTTAAGCTCAAATATATTTTTTCCAACAAGATAAGGATAAAAACCCACCACCATCAAACACTTCTCATCAAATAAAATATTTTCGCACCAAACTTATTTATTTTCATTGTTGAAATTACGACAACCAAATATTCTCTTTATATATAGCCATTTTTTGGTGAATCTCTTTCATATCGAGATACTAAAAAATAACAAAAATGAATTTTAGAAACAAAATTAAAATTAAATTTTTTTTGAATGGGATATATAATATCTCCATGTCATATAGTTGAGTCCTTTGTTTTTTAATCTTATAGATCTACTATAATTTCAATGCTAATTTTGTTAGAGTATAGAAGATGTATTCTAGAATATTATATTTGTAGTCTAGAGTATGAAAGATGGTGTGATATATGTGTATAAATAGAAAGGTGCACACACGGCAAAAGTATGCAAAACAGAATAACAGTATAGTAAAATTTTCAAATTTCATTCTCCCTTTCTTTTCTCTCTTCTCCCTTTTCCCGTCTGTAAACTCCATTCTTCTTTCTCTTAATTTCTGCAATTATCTGCAAACTCTTTCAATCTTAACATGATATCAGAGCTTTTATGCTTCCGCATGAATTGATCCAAACTTATGCAATCTAATCTTTCTATGCACTACTAAAAAAAACTGGATATATTTCTTCTATTCCATATCAGTGCTCAGGTTGCTCCGATCATCAAACTCAAAGAAGTCGTTGTCTCTACTAGTGAAAAAGATGAAGACCTGTCAGATTCGTCACCCATCACCACTGAAGTTTTTTTTCTCTTAAGAAAATGGAGAGTAGCTCTTTTGCTACTCTCAAAACCATCAACCAAGACACTGAGCAGAAACAAAGCAATAACAGAGTAAGAATCATCGTGAGCTTCTGAGTTGGAAGCAGTGAAGCAAGCGTCATGACTCACTGATTTTTCCCGAGTTTGTTTTGCAAGCTTTCCTCGACGACAACATCTTATTGATGTCATTGCAGCTTATTTTTGTTTTCTGAGAGGAGAGGCTCTGCAAAAATTTCAAAAAAAAATCATTATTCCTCAAATCAATGAGGAGAAAAGAAGAAGCAAAACATCAAACGTATTAGTACATAAACAAGAAAAGATACTGCCTACAACATCGAAAGGGTGTGCATCATCGCCCTCTACTTTCTCTTCAACCTTCTCCTCTTTCTTAGCCTCAACTGCAGGAGGAGCAGACCGAAAGAAATAACAACGCCACCACCAGAAGAAACAGAAGACAACAACTAAGTGATTACTCTTGTGTTGTACTTCATGGTGGTTGTTGTGGCTACTGCAGCTGCGGGGGAGAGGTGGCGCTGCAGATACTAGCAACAGAGGCTGCTACTTTTCTATTTGTTGCACCCTGAATAAGTTGCTGAAGCATTTCACTAGCACTTGCAACTTCTATCTCCTTAAGATTCTCCACATAAATCCCTTTCTTCACATCTTATCTCTTTTCTCTCTCTCTCTCTAGATTTTCTCTTCCCTCTCGTTCCTTTCTTCTCAATTTCTTTCATAGACAAATGAAATTCAAATCAAGAAATCGACAAATAAAATTTCTTCCATCTATCTTCTATCTTTTCTGCCATCTGAGCATTCTTCTTCTTCTTCTTCTTCTTCCTCTCAATCTTTCAATTTCTCAAAAATCTTCTCAATCAAATTCAAACTCATCTTTCTTTCCTTCTGATTTTGTCTTCTCTTCTCTCTCTCTTCTATATACTGATTTCTGTCAAAAGGATTAAGTACTCATGTATTTCATATTCATTATTGCAATCTCATGCTTGGTTCATCAAAGCATGAGATTGAGGGGGAATGTTTGAGTATAAAAGAAGGTGTATTCTAGAATTTTGTATTTGTTGTCTAGAGTATGAAAGATGGTATAAGATATGTGTATAAATAGAAAGGTGCATACACAACAAAAGTATGCAAAACAGAATAACAATCAATAAAATTTTCAAATTTCATTCTCCCTCTCTTTTCTCTCTTCTCCCTCTTCGCGTCTCTAAACTCCATTCTTCTTTGTCTTAATTTCTTCAATTATCTGTAAACTCTCTCAATCCTAACAAATTTCATGCAATAAAAAATATAAGCGTCAAAAAAAGCCAAACAAAAAGAAAGAAAGACAAAAAAAAAAACTAGCAGGTTATGAGATTTTCTGATCTGCCCATATACTGAAATGTAAGAGAAGTACATAAAAATCTGTAGAAGTTGATATAATTATAGTAACAAATTTCAAGAAAGGAGAAAATGAACTCAAAATAAGCAGACAGAAGTGAGCAGTTGAAATGAAATCAAAATAAGAAAATGGACATATAATAATCTACCTCCCAGATCGTTTTTCAATATATTATTCCTTGTAATTTGAATCAAAATCCACAATAGTCTCCATCCACAATACAAAGGGGTACTTGTTACTGCAAAAACTCCACCGGAAATGGAGTTATAGCCTATTTACATGGCTTAATTTTATATCAGCATATGTTATTTGTACTTGCAACATGGAAAACCTGTTATTTATCTCTCAAGGGATAGAATAGGCTCTGTGATCACTGACAGGACACGTTTCCTGGTTAGCTCATCCGGTGAAGTATGCGCATCACCATTATGATAAGTGCAATGGGATTGCCGGGCAAGGTTAATAGCTGTTTCGACAAAATGTTTTGCAAACAAAGAGTCGCCAAGCTTTTCTTTGTTCATCTTTTTCCAGGTTTCGTCGATCAAATTCATTACGGATTCAGTAGCAAGTTCCTCAGAAATGCCTTTTGTGCGCATGTAACATGATACAGAATTCGCAGTTTCACCTCTCGCTATCTCAGCCTGGACAAGCAAACAGGAATGTCAATATGTGAAAACGGATAGCTACGGGCCAATAAATTTAGTGTTAAGGAACCAGTTTCATGAGTTTAAGTCTCATCATCCTTATTCTATTTGAAGAAAAATCAAGCACAAGGTAATGTGCATCTGTGCAAGTTTCAAATCCAAAAGGTTTTCACTTGAGGGTGTGTGTTAGAGAATAATATAAATCATATTCTCGGACCTCACCTAAAAGCTTAAGTTCTTTAGGTGAGTTGGTTTCTTAACAAAGCCCTAGAATATGATTTATATTATTATTTAATACACCTCCTCAAATGAAAACCTTTAGATCTTGAAACTTGCACAACTCACACTATCTTGTACTTATTTTTTTTATCAAATAGAATGAGAGTAGTAAGATTCAAACTCGTGAATATTAGATCAACAAGTCTCTGATTCCATGATAAATAATCATCTTACCTAAAAACTTAAAAAGTTAAGTGAGACCTAAAATATAATTTATATTATTCTCTCATATGAAAAACTTACCGATGCTGAAGCCAGATCGTTGCAAAGACGAAAGATGTAGGAAGGCCAACTGATGATATCATGATACTTTTGCAAGTTTTCAGTTTCCTCTTTCTTGATGTTTTGAACTACTGCAAAGTAGGCAAAAACTAGTTGAAGAGGCCCTGAGGATGATTTCCATGCATTTCCGAAATAGTCATCAAAAGTTGGTGTGGACTTATTGTACAAAAATTTTGCTTCTTGTAAGAATGCATTGCATAAATCTGCCCACTGTAAGAATGCAAACGTTACAACACGGATCAGTTAGCAACAGAGAATTGCAAGCCTCCTGCTATGTTTTCTGTAAATACTGATGAAATTTATACTGTACCGCTTTTGTTAGGTATGGAAGAATGTTTTCGCCCTTTTCCTTTAGATTATCGTAAGCTATCTCGTTGATAGTGTTATAGAGAGCTAGGAAGCAGAGCTTCATGTAATCCGGAAGATCATCGATGGCTGAAACATCCCATCTGAAAAAAAACAAAAATAGTGGGGCAACTAAAATGATTAGCATCAGAAACATGGTGAATCGAAATGGTGAGTGGATAACTGTTTATATTCTATGATTTCATCTAATAGTTTAAGTTTTTAGGTGAGTTGGTTCCTTGACATGGTTTCGGAATCTTATTGACCCAATGGTCATGAGTTCGAATCTCATCACTCCTATTATATTTGATAAAAATCAAACACAAGACAGTGTGGGTCTGTGCAAATTTTTTTAACTTGAGGAGGTGTGTTAGAGAATAATATAAATTATATTCTAGGATTTTCACCTAACAGTTTAAGTTTTAAGTTTTTAGATGAGTTGGTTTCTTGATACCTCTCAACAGCATCTGTAAATAGCTCCAACTCATCCAGAGTACCATAAACATCGTAGATATCATCAATGATTGTTACAAATGAAAACATTTTTGCTACTGATATACGGCAATCACTATATTGAGGTTCGAATGCAACTCCAACTGCCCAGTAGAAGCTTTCAATTAACCTGTCTCTAGCAAAATGCAACTTTGTTGCAAGACCAACACGCCTCCACCATCTGAGTGACACAGCAGGAGAAAAATTATTTTCCATGAACAACAATTTAATTGGCTTGTTTTCTAGGTAAAAAGATGATTTTTTGCTCTTAGACTGACCTTGATGTCTCGCGAAGATCTCTTTGGTATACTGATTGGACCATGTTGTAGTCCAATATAGCAAGTTCTAGCAGAAACTTGATTTGCATCCTCCTTTTTACGGTATGCTTCAATACTCCAAACAGCTTCTAGTCTTTGCGTCCTGCGATGTAATGGAAGCTCCAGAGCATGATTCACCTGTTCGACCAGGTCTTTTCCAATCTTTTCTTCGTTGAGCTCTTTTAGATGTGATATTGTAAACACCTTGGCCTCATCCAAGATATTTTCTCCTTCTAAGGCAAGAAATGAAGCTTCATATAGGCTTAGTATTGCCTTGATGTCCTCTTTAAGGTTTTCCATGAAATTGCCATTTTGATCCTTGAATCCGTTGAACACCTCTGTAGATGGCAAGTGCATACTTGTTAGAGACTAATATAAATCATATTTTAGGTCTCACCTGATAGCTTAAATTTTTAGATGAGATGGTTCATTGACACAGTATTAGAGCCTTGTTGACCTAGCGGTCATGAGTTTAAATTTCACCACCCTCATTCTATGTGATAAAAATCAAGCACAAGATGGTGAGCCCATATGCAAATTTTAAGCTCAAAGGGTTTTCACTTGAGGGGGTGTTAGAAAATAATATAAATCATATTCTAGAATCTTACCTAATAGCTTGAGCTTTTAGATGAAATAATTTCTTAAAAATACTGCATAAATATACTTCATAGTTAAGAATATATTGAATGATTGAGGTAAGTAGCTAAGTACCTTGAGAGACCTCAAATCCATGTTGTCTGAGAAGCCTGAAGCTGAGAGCAGTAGCCTGAAGGCTAGTTTTTGCAACAGCTTCAAGTCCTCCTGAAGAAACATATCTATCAAGGGCTCTCCTTATGTCACTCTCGAACCGGTAACCCAATCCTAACCGTTGGATAGTATCTATCAGTTCTAGCTGAGTCAAAAACTCTGCCGTTTCATTGTTAATCTTACTTCTCACCTCAGCATCCAGCTTTTTGGCCTTGTCTTTGTACACTTCAATCTATAAAATCACAGCATGCTAAGTTAGAAAATGGAGATTGATTGATGACTACAGAGATTCTTCCTTTTCTGTTCTTCACAATCCTCTTCATTTTAATTTTGACATATGCCAGGTTAATCTGATGTGCATGAATCAAATACCATTTTTTTTATCCTGGAAGGGAAAATCCGATAGATTTGCATGAATCATATACTTTAAAGTTTCGTTATCCATGGATCAAAATGAAGTTAACTCAGTAACATGCATGAACTGGGCTCTTGCCAGGTCTGAAAACCATTGTCTAACTCCATAGTTCAAATCCTACTATACTAAGATGAAGGGAGTGATGGAGGATCGAGATGATCTAAACAACTTGTAAATGTAAAAGAGAAAGACAGAGAAGAAGAGGAACAGGAAAAAGAAGGGCAGGTTCTACGTGCGTACCGCATCATCAGTGTCCGAAGACAGCAAATAATCATAATCCCAGCTATTTGGCTCGTAATTAGCAGACCGTCTGGTTTCAGTTTCAGGTTCTTTTTCTGTTAAGCTGACATTTTTTGTGCTGACAGAACATCTGAGTTTCAAAGTCAAGGGAGTGGCCTGGATGACTCGAGGTAAGGGGTTTCTGTACATTTTGTGTGTCAGTGAGAATGGACGCTGCAAGCTCAAAAACTCAGTTGCCATGGCCCTATCTAGTAATGGAGACTGCAACAGGGAATATTTTATTTTCTCTCTTTGCTTCTCGAGGTTTGAAATTGCCAATACAAGAGACGACGTAGAACTTATTTATAGAACCTGCAACTCCAGGTCTTGCTCTGATCAGATACAACGATTGATTAGATTTTTTTTCCTGTTCATTACATGGCATCATGCTCACCATAGATTGTAGTAAATGGTGAAGTGCTATTCTGCTGTCAAAATCGCTGGAAATCAACAGATCGATGAGACCTGGAATGTTCAGCTGAAGCTATCTTTTCCATGAGTGGCGGCATGCAAGGTGACAATTTCAGAGGTCTTTTTTTTTCCCGAAGGTTCTGAAAAGAAGAGATGGCGTTGCCTTAATTTGGTTTGGAGATTGTGGTGATGGCCAAGTGTCGACGAATGTTATCATCAACATGAGGACTTGAAATAGTGATTTGACAGTGTTGAAAATCACTCTTGAAGCTTGGCCCAGAGAAAGTGGGTTTGCTCAGTGTATTATGATTTCGAAATAAAAGAATAAGAGGTTGTCAAAAAAAATAAAAAAAATCTTCTTCTAATAAACGAATTTTGTTATTGGGGTGAGCACTATTGAAGAAAATCCAAATTTCCTGAACCATTTTGGATCACAAATTTAAAAAAAAATCTGGGGATTAGTACAATTAATGATTTCAATACTGTCAAATATACTTTGAGCAGCCTGAATTGTTTGTTTTTTTTTATTTTAAATTTAATTTTAGACTAATGGATCTGTAATATTCATTTGACCTAATTTTTGAGGTAAGAACTTTTTTTTTAAGATTATTTTTTACTATTTAATTGTACTTTTTTTTATTATTGGAATAAAAGAGATGGAGATAGATAGAACAAAAAAAAATAATAATGAAAGGAAGAAATAAAAAAAATGGAGATGAAATTGTATTTAGTAATGAACAATTTAAAGAAAAAAAAATATATTGTATCTATAGAGACATGCCATCTTATTCTTTTTATTTTAAAAAAAATAAAAATTTACTATTGAATTATCTTAAGAACATATTTATTTTTAGATATTTGTTTTTTCTTTTTAATCAAACACATCTTTTTATTTTTTTAATATTATTTATAAAAAAAAATGATATATCAAGTAAAGAAAAATATATTTCTGAGCGGCTGTAGTGAAAAAAAATTCAATTTTTTCAGGGAAATTATACAAATTTTCACTCATATAGTTACTATTTCAGAACTTGATAAAAAAAAAAAGCAATTTAACTTTTTTTTTTCTTATGAATGAATAACTTTCATAAATCAAGAAAAGAAAGTAGTAGCCAATCCATACCATAAAACAAAACTAAGGAAAAAAAACGAGCAAGAAGAAACCTCCAATTATTATAGACATAAAATTTCCTAACAATATCCTTACCTATATTAATATTTTGTAAACCATATAGCATGTAACCTAGTGGTATGAGCTTGAAATTAAGAGGGTGTTTAACATTGCGTTTCAAAAGTGTTTTTGAAAAAAATGTAAAAAAAATGATGTTTTTAGATCGTTTTGATGTGCTGATATCAAAAATATTTATAAAAAAAACATAATTTTAATGTTTTTCTGAACGAAAAACACTTTTAAAAACAATCATAACCACTATTTTAAATAATCACGAAGTGGTTTACTTTTCTTGTGGTTGTTAATATAATGACCTCTAGAAATTTACAAGACCATTAAATATATATAATTGATCAGATTACATTCAAACTGATCTGAATATCTATATTAATAAAAAAAATATTTTTTTTGTAGCCTGAAATTTTTGATAGGAAGGTTTACGGTGGTCGAGTGTCTGTATATCATGTTGTTGCATAATAAAGGGTTTTCATGGTCGTATATTTTTCTTTTTTTTTAATGGATGTGTATTTTCTCATTGTCTTTTGATCCTTTACATTGACACCTGCCAAATTTCTAGCCAAGAAAAAAAAGAAAAAAGAAAAAAGAAAAAAGAGGAGCATGCATGATGACAAACGATTATGACACCATGCATGCAACCATGCTCTCTTCCTTCCACATCTCAAAGGTGACATTTCGTGCTCATGGGGTCCCCACTCCTTTTTTTTTGGATATCCTTGAGGAACGGAACCACATGATCCGAAAAACGTATTTTGTGGGCTCCAGGGCATGCATAAACCTCCTGGCTATCCTAGACTCTTATGAGGAGGGGCTGGGCCACCACCTTATTTGCTCATATGTAATACTTTAGAAAAAGATGATTGTCAAATAACTATATATATGTATGTATACTATCTAGTAAAAATAACGACAAATTATGTTTAGTCATTGATTACTAATAAAATCACCAACATTATAAAAACAAAATCATGAAATAATCTATTATTTGCTAATAAAAATATTTCATTGATAGTTTTAATCAATAGATTTAAAAATATTATAACTAACAACAACTCCTGGGCATGTTTTGGAGGGCGGTTGCTGTTGATTTTTGAAAGTGTTTTTCATTTAGAAATACATCAAAATAATTTTTTTTTATTTTTTAAAAAAATTATTTTTGACATCAGCACATCAAAATGATTTAAAAACACTAAAAAAATTTTATTTAATATGAAAAAAATAGCAAACAGCGGTTGCACCGCCCTCCTAAATAGGCTCTCTATCTCCCTTCTTATTTTTTATAATGCAAAAAACATCTCTTTCCCCCCTCTTATTTTTTCAAAATTACCAACGTTTTTTTCTTTTTCTTTTTCTTTTTCTTTTGAAAATATTTAAAAAAATAAAAGATAAAAAAAATGAAGATATAACAATAATTGTTCTAAAATCTTGAAATTAGGCCACGAGGAGCTAATCTCACACACTTTAAGGGCCTGTTTGGAAGGGCGGTTGCGGTAGCTTTTCAAAATGCTTTTCGTGTTGAAATACATTAAAATGATTTTTTTTTATTTTTTAAAAATTATTTTTGACATCAGCATATCAAAATGATCTAAAAACACCAAAATATATTCATTTAAAATGAAAAAAATTGAATTTCTGCGGCACGGCGTGCCAAACGGGCTCTAAATGTCAAGTTAGTGACTTGGTTTTAACTAGGTAGAAAAGTGTTGATGTATTCTGATAGGCAGTTCTCAATGTGTCGTCTAGCAGCACAACAACATTTCTATGCAAAATTTTGTTTACTTTAATAACTTAAAGTGTTGTTAAACTAACTTTTGTGTTTTCAATCTACTGTCTTGTTTGACATTGTTTTTCAAAAATATTTTTGAAAAAAAAATTATTACTTTAAACTAATTTTTTTGAGTTTTTTTAGATCATTTTACATATGCGAATATCAAAAATAATTTTTAAAATAAAAAATATCATTTTAATACATTTTTAACAAAAAACAAAATACTTTAAAAAATAACCACAATCACACCAACAAACAATCACTAAATTTGTTTTTAGTTGAGTTTTATATAAAATAAAAAAAACTATTACATAAATACTAATGTTCTTTAAAACACCTAATATATTTCCTTAATCGTAGGATAACAAATACATGTCTTAGCTTAGTTGTTTGGAAGCACGCCACCAAAGGGTTACACGTTTAAGAGTTGACGCGCACAATTATTTTCTCATTGTTTATCATTTGTTTTCTTAAAAAAATAAGTAGCGGAAGAAAATGCAAGGCACGTCCCGCGCATGGCTGGCCTACGGGCCAAGCGTTGGGCCGAACATTTGCTGGTTTTTTCTTCTTACTTTTTTTTTCATTTTTTTCTATTCACCTTTTTTTTTACATTCAATTTGTTTTTACCATATTGACTTACTTTTTAATTTTCATGTGATTTATAAATAATATTATAAAAATTTTATATGAAAATAAAACTTTTATTTTCTAAATTATTATATGAAAATAATAATAATAATAATTTTTTTTCATGAAAACTCAATTGATATTGAGTTTTTTTCTTTTTATCATTAAAGTTCTAAAATAAAATCTAAACATGATTTTATTATATTTATGATTTTTTTCACTTTCATATATATATAACATGATTTTATCACATTTGGTTGCAACTTATTGATATAGGTTTTATCACCACTCCATTAGGGTGTTTGGGAAGCATTGAAAAAATGATTTTCGAAAAAAAATATTTTTTTTTTGCTTTAAATGAAAATTATTTTAGTATTTTTTAATTATTTTGATTTGATTATATTAAAAATAATTTAAAAAATGATATTTGAAATAATTTTGAAAAATTAAAAAAATATTATTTTTATGCATTTTCAAAAAAAAAAAAAAAAAAAAACACTTTGAAAAGTAACTCCATTCTCAAACACCCTCTAAAATTGACATCTTCCTTCCAACTAAATTATTGTTCTTAAACAACATAATCTATTTTAAAAGAAACAATAAACCAATTCTCCTTCCACCATCAAATCGCATGCCATTTATTGATATTAAGGCTCCATTAATGTAATTATAATACATTATGCAACAATTAGGGTTATATTCAACAGAAATATACATTTTTAAAATAAGATAACATAATATATAACAATGATACACCATAGAAAAGTGAGTTTCCATTAATAATTTATTTGTTTTTTTTAAATATCTTAATTGATGATTTGTTTCCATTATTCTATTATATTTTTATATCCCAAAAAAAAAAACTCTTTCCATGGTAAAAATAATGAAGCAACACTTTATTTGTGTGACCCCATAAAATATAAAAAAACAGATTTCTATTTTGTAAAGGATAATTAATTATCTCTTAGGTAATAATACAAGATTGTTGTCTAAGTATTGTATTTTGTCTTCCACATTTAACATGGGCAAACTTTAAAAATACATCCAAATTATATAGTAAGTCTAAATTATAGTAGTAATTTATTATTATTTTTTATCCATTTTACCTTTAAATTTTGGCCATCTATGGGTGTGTGGGTGAGTGCCTGGCTCTTTTTTGCCCTTTCTTTTCTTTTTGTTTTGTTTAACACTCTAACAAGATTTATCAGATTTGTTTCTTCTTCAACTTTAATATTATTCATAAATACTATTATAAATTTTACTAATATATTTTTCAATTTTTTTATGTATATGGTTTAAAAATGCGCAGTTATTGAACTTAATTTTCAGGTAATTTGGTAAATTCATGATAAATATTTCACTTCAATATAATTTTAATTCAAGTTGAAAAAAGATATTAATTCAATTACGCTTTATAAACTTAGTGACTTAGTGAATAAATTCCTGATCGAATCAAACTGAATAAAATAAATTTGGTTAATATGAATAATATTTTTTTTTTATAAAAAATAAGATGAGAGAAAAACAACATTGTTCTAGAAAATAACTAGTTAAATTGCCCGCACTACGTTACGGACTGAGAAAATAATTTTTATAATTGTTAGAATTGAAATAATTAATAGATTTTGCTAATTTAAAAATAAAATATAACATCTATACATGCAATTTTTGATACAATAAAATACATCAGCACACCCTATTATAACAACAGCAATATCGAAGACCAAAAATTTAAAAATATCATTACTATTATTGCTAAAATAAAAAATATTGATTACCCCGAGAAAAAAACTCAAAAATACTAACAAAGAAAGAAGCAAGAAGAAGCTACAATTATTATTATTATTATTATTATTATTATTATTATTATTATTATTATTATTATTATTATTATTATTATAGCGTGAATAATGGGAAACTAAATTCAATAAAAGATTAAAAAAACCCTAAGAACTTTAATAAAAGAGCAAACAAAAAAAATGATAAAAAAAATATTAGCTAAAAAAATCATTTGACGTGAAAATAATTTAAAAAACTAACAAAAAAAAAACCAAAAGAAAGAACAGAGGAAAAAATATATCAATTAAATGATTATAAACACAAAGTAAAATTTAATGACAATTTTTTTGAAAAAAATGTTATCTCAACAAAAGAGAAAATAATAAAAATTAAAAGCAAAAACTAAGAGCACACATATATAAACATGGACAAAAAATAAGGATTATTTAAGAAATATAAAAAAAATAAAGGATTTATATATAAGGGTTGAAATGAAAACCAAATATATTATCAATTTAAATCAAAAGACAAAATTGAACAAATTAAATCTTTTGTACCAAAAATATTAAGGGATTTAATAGCAATCTGGAAATTAAAAGAATAAGGACTGAAATCAAAATGCAATAAAATATCAATTTCAATCGAAGGACACAATTGAAACAAATTAAAACTTACATAACAGAAATAAGGACCACACAAGATAATTAAAAGAGAAGGGACCATAATAAAAAAAACATAAAACCGGGGGGATGACATGTAGTTTACGTAGTAGGGAGAGAAAAGGGAAAAAAAAAGTTCAACCGCCCGCTAGCTCGTTCTCATCACTCTATGTGAAAGATCACACTATAGAGCATTGACAGAGACGTCAAAAGGACATTTTTCAACCACCGTAAGAGGTCTAACGCGCCTCCCGAAGAGGGCGTGAGGCCGAATACTGTCGGCCACGTATGCCACACGCGCCGACAATATTTCAAGAAAACTAATAAAATAATTTGGTCAATTATTGGGCTATCCCTGTATCAATTTCTTCAATTTTATTTTATTAGAGGTGTATTTGTATTTAGCCAATTGCAAAAAATATGAAATGCTTGTGACACTCATTCTGGTCAGAACTGATTTTTGTCTTTTTATAGGGACAAAATAGTTATTTTACTATACAAAAAAATATAAAAAATAGAAAAACTGGTGACCCGAATTGGATAAAAAATATACAATTACCGTGGCACTTCTCCAACCAACACCTATTTTTTGTCTTTTTCGAGAGACAAAATTGTTATTTTAATATGCAAAAAGAAAAAAAAATCAGTAAACTGAAGAACCAAGCGACCCAAACTGACAATTAAATAATACTATGATAATCCACTATGATTTCTCCTCATATACTAGAATGACTGACTCTGTTTTTTTTTTTTTAATATACAGTATAATAATATTAACCGAGAACTTATGAGTTTAACTAATGATGAAAATGTTCCCACACCTATTTCCTGGTGATACCCCGAACCGAGCCCAATAGCCATGGAAAAATGCTACGAGGCTCGGAGGCTTTCGCAGACCTTAATGGGTCTTGTTCTTGCATCACAGCCGAGCAACCTTTGATGCTAATGATAAACTATTTAATAGTTCAGTAATAAAAGCTTTGGAATTCAAGGTTTGCTTTTTTTGGTTTTATGTTCCAATTTTGTAGTTGTTAATACAATAATTATTGAAAGTTTATATAATTGTAAATTTTAGAATTCATAAATTATTGAAAGTTTATATAATTGTAAATTTTAGAATTCATAAAATTAATTAAAGTACACATAAGCTATGCTGTACATTCACATTAAGGGTCTGTTTGTTTTGGCGGTACAATTGTTGTTTGCTTAAAATTCATTTTTTTTTCATTTTAAATGAAAATTTTTTGGTGTTTTTAAATTATTTTGATGTGGTGATGTCAAAAATGATTTTTAAAAAATAAAAAAAAATATTATTTTAATGTATTTCTAGATAAAAAGTACTTTAAAAAATAACCGCAACCGCCCTCCCAAGCATGCCATAATAAACAAGATGAAAAACATAAATTATGCCGTACATTCACATTAAAAAGAAAAAGAAAAACACCATAAATGGGGGTCCGAAGGCATAAATCTAAACCTTTACTTTCAGAAATCTTGTCCGCACAAATTCTGTCTGAGAACACCTCATTTGATTTTTTAGAAGGATCACCATCGATGGACTTGGATTAATCTATTTCTTTTTAGAATCAAAACAATGTATTTTAATAAATTAATTAATTGATTTCTCAAAAAGTTTAACCCGGATCAACTCTCAAATTGTTAGTTGGGTTAAATGCCGGTTCAATGTGTAATTAAAGTTGATTTTGAAAGCTATTTTCATTAAAAAATGTATCAAAATAATATTTTTTAAAATTATTTTTGATAACAACGCATAAAAAATGATCTAAAAATATCATTTTTTTTTAATTTAAAGTAAAAAATAAGATTTTGAAATGCAGTGCTAAACACCTCTAAAAAAGTTAATTTTCTTTTTATTTCTTTTTAAATTGAATTAATCTAGGTGTTGAAAGGGCTAAATCTCAGGTTAATTTATAATTATTTCTTTTTAGTGCTCCTAATAATATTTCAAGCTTTTTATTTGTTGATAATTGAATTAGTTTTTTTTTTGTTAGAGTTTTTATTTTTAATTTATAAAATTAATTTTAAACTAGCATCTAAACAAAACTTGAGGACTAGGTTTTACTTTTTGTGGAGGACTAAAACTTCTCAATTACAAGATCAAAATCACTAGCCCTTTACTCACTCGTCTTGCCCCCACAAGAATAAAATAAAATCTGCTTTGTTGGTCAAGCCCTTCACTAGCCATTAGGGTCTGTTTGGGAGGACGCCTTGCGGTTGTTTTTAAAAATATTTTTTTATTTAGAAATATATTAAAATAATATTTTTTATTTTTTAAAAATTATTTTTGACATCAACACATCTAAAATAATTAAAAAATACTAAAAATAATTTATTTAAAATATATATTTTTTAAAAACAACATTAAAACCGCCCTCCCAGCAGATCTCTAAAAAACAAACAGTCTCCTACTCCCCCAACTCGAACTCAAAATTTTAAAACTCTCTTATAATTCTTCTAGGTGCGCAGGTTAACTCCCTTCGAGGCCTCCGTTTATTCTAGCCTCTTCCACACCCAAAAAACTCAAAAACTACACCATTCTCCACCTCCCAAAATCCAATCACACACGCAAAACCACCACCTTCGTTTTCTCTCTCTCTAAATAATAGCACTTTCTCCCTCTACAAGTCTCGGAAATCTTAGGGTTTGTAAGCTTTCATTCAGTCTCTTTCTCTCTCCGGATCCAGAATCAATGGCGGATGAACCAGCATCGCAATCGGTTCCTTCACAGTCGCAACCGCCGCCGTCATCATCGGCGGCGCCGCTAGGATCATCGGTGATACCAATAGTGAACAAGTTACAGGATATATTTGCTCAGTTGGGTAGTCAATCGACGATTGAGCTGCCGCAGGTGGCAGTTGTAGGGAGTCAAAGCAGCGGAAAATCGAGTGTTTTGGAAGCACTTGTTGGGAGAGATTTCTTGCCACGTGGAAACGAAATTTGTACGCGGAGGCCACTGGTTTTGCAGTTATTGCAGACTAAAAAGAAAGGTGATGGCACTGGTGAGGAGGAGTGGGGAGAGTTCTTGCATTTGCCTGGGAAAAGGTTTTATGATTTTTCCGAGATCCGGAGCGAAATTCAGGTGCGGATTTGGTGGATTAGTGAGAATTTGTGGTTCATTTTTCCTATTTATGATTTAATTATTCGAAGTTTATTTTGAGCTGTTTTTGTAAATAGTGATTGTTGAAGAGGAATTGTAGAGAAATAAAGGCAGTCTGATTTGTTCATTTGTCGAGTTTTTTTGTTCATTTGTCGAGTTTGTTTGTTCGGTTAGGTTATTATAATTGTTTCAGAGTTGAATATCAATTTTGTGCTTGATTGTGACTATTAGTAGTGTTTAATAGTTTGATTTTCGAGATGGTTCTTGGAATTAGTGATAGTTGGGGAGTAAGATTGGAGAAATTAAGGACGGTTTTGTTGGACGAGTAGGCTTATATATTATGGAGTGCTTATGGTTGTATTGTTATTTTTGTAATAGTTGAACAAATATATAGAGAAATTAAGGTTTTGTTGGATGAATGTTTATATGTTTCTTATTAGGTATTTCAAGTGTTTTAAAAGACTGAATTTGAGTTTGGTTTTGTGCACATGTGTGCACTCGTGCAGTTTCTTTTTTTTAGTAATAGTTGAATAGAAGTGTCAAAAATGGGAGAACTTCAATGTGTAGTTAAATTTAGAGTTTGGTTTGCAATTCAATTGTTAATAGTTGAAGGAAAAGTGTAGAGGAAAAAAATGAGTAATTTTTAGTTGGTGTTTTGGGAGTGTGGATGGTGAGGAAATTTGAGTTTGTGAACTGTTATGTTGTGATTTGTTTTGATTCTTTAGTGTTTGGGAGGTGATTTTGCGTGACTGATTTTATTGAGTGTAGCTAATGTTGTACTTGGTTGAGTTAGGTAGTTTAATGGTTTAAGGGATTGAGAAAATTGTTACTGGGATTTGTTTTTTTGAATTTTTGGAAAGTGGGGAGAGCAAGTATAGTTTGTTTTCTGAAAATGATTTCTTTTGTTTGGTGAGTTTGTTAAATTTATACATTTTTTCTTTTGAAGTGCTGCGTTGTTTATGTTTCCTGAGCCACAGTAGTGGTGCACATAGGGATTGAACATGTGGCTTGTTTTTTTCTCTTTTTTTTCCCCTTACAAGGACCCTTTGGAAAAATAGACCTGTTTATCAGAATGAAACTTGTTTGGCTGGACTTATGGTAACATTTGTTTTTAGAGTATTTGCTACATGCATGGATCAAATAACTTTTCTGAACCTTAAAATAGTTTACTTTGCATCTGGGTTTGGTTCTTTGAATGTTGATATCCACTTAGTAGTGTTCAGGTTTCAGTTATCAGTCAGATTATTATTCAATTATTTTGGATTGGTTGTAGGCTGAGACTGCCAAGGAAGCAGGAGGCAACAAAGGTGTCTCTGACAAGCAAATTCGTTTGAAGATTTTTTCACCTAATGTTCTTGATATCACACTTGTAGATCTACCTGGTATAACAAAGGTTCCTGTGGGTGATCAACCCTCTGATATTGAAGCAAGAATTAGAACTATGATCATGTCATATATTAAAAAACCAAGCTGTCTGATTCTAGCTGTTACAGCAGCAAATTCAGATTTAGCAAACTCAGATGCTCTTCAGATTGCAGGAAATGCAGATCCTGATGGTATGTTTGCTTTTGGTATACTGTCTGAGCGACTTTGTCATGTTTTATTTCTTTGGACTCATGCTAATATTTGTTGACAGGTTATAGGACCATTGGAATAATTACAAAGGTGAGGTTGCTACTTGACTTGTTGTTATTGTTTGATTTAACATCTATAAGAACTTGCTTGCTCTTTAGGAGGGTTGACATGTTTTTTCTTTGACTCAGTTGGATATTATGGACAGAGGTACTGATGCTCGTAATCTGTTGCTTGGAAAAGTGATTCCCCTTCGACTTGGTTATGTTGGTGTTGTGAATCGTAGTCAAGAGGTAATCATGTTACTACATGATGTTTAGTTGGGAACTTACAAACTCATCATTTCCTTTTTTACCTTTTCTTCTGTTTAGATCATTGTTTTGCTGATATTTCATGAACTGGTTGATAAATTGTTTTGGCAGTTGTTGTTTCTGTTTTATTAAATGTTTTCCTTGCTCTGCTCACTGCATCAGTTTTTCCCATAAGGAATTGTGTTGGTGGTGGTTTTACTATGATGTTTTTGCTGATTGGGTGTAGACAGTAATATTCAGTACTGGTAATCATAAAGAATAAGACTTCTCTATATGGTAGCCTTTTGTTTCATTATTTGTGATTTTCAAATCTCCTACTGATTTTAATTGTTTGATTCCATATTATTTTGTCACAGGAATTTTGAAGATGAATC
Source organism: Salix suchowensis (assembly GCA_029030765.1). Classification (NCBI taxonomy): domain Eukaryota; kingdom Viridiplantae; phylum Streptophyta; class Magnoliopsida; order Malpighiales; family Salicaceae; genus Salix; species Salix suchowensis. The sequence goes on along the minus strand of CM054996.1, from coordinate 11,556,817 downwards.
ATCCTATTTGACAAGCTTTTTTTTACTTATGTGAAATTTGCCTGGCTGTGCATATTAGAACCATCATATATTGAACATGACATAACTTTATGCAGAATTATAAATGATGACATTCTAGCCAATGGTAGGGCTGATCTTTGAATGGCTATACTAATGCAGGATATCATGCTTAATCGGAGTATCAAGGATGCACTTGCTGCAGAGGAGAAGTTCTTCCGTAGCCGTCCAGTATGATAGCCCTATCTCTTTATTGTTAATCCTAATTTGGTTTAAAATCAAGTAGAGGAATTGATTGCTCTATTATTTACTTCTATGCTGTTCTATAGGTATATAATGGTCTAGCTGATCGATGTGGTGTTCCTCAACTGGCAAAGAAGCTGAACCAGGTAGAATTTTTGCAGCATTCACTTTCAGAATACCTTCAAGGATATGTTTAATTATTTCAAAGTAGATTCCTTGCACTCTGCATCTATTGCTACGACTCTCACAGTAGTTTTTTTTTCTCTGAATGAACCTTATTTTGTTGTTTTTCATCCAGATTCTAGTGCAACATATAAAGGCAATACTTCCAGGGCTTAAATCACGAATAAGCTCTGCATTGGTTTCTGTTGCAAAAGAACATGCAAGCTATGGAGAAATCACAGAATCAAGGGTATGTATTGATTTGCTTTATTTTCATTTTTTTTTGTCAGAATGTCCCTGCTACTTGGTTGAGAATGTTTTCAAGTAATTGTTTGATTTCTGGTCGCAGCCATGGGTTTGTTCCAAGCATGGTGTTAGCCTTTTTATTGGCATTTGTCCTCCTGTTGTGATCTGGTTTCTGACTAAATCACCTGTCTGAGCAGATGCTTTTCCTTGATAATTAACTTACTTTTTTCTTTGGCTCTTTATAGTCATTTTTCATAATTAGATTACTCTTGAATTCATATTTTGTGATTATCCTTTCTGTATCCAGAATGTTCTGGTTTTCCACTCCTCTTACTTATTTTGTTGTATATGTTTTAATCAACTCGTTACCCAACTTTCTGTAAATAAATAGGCTGGTCAAGGAACTCTTATTCTGAACATTCTTTCAAAATATTCTGAAGGTAACTCTTGATATTCCTTGGGCTTGCATTCAGAATAATGTCTTTCTTCAATGGATATTTTATCATTTCAAGCTTAATCATTAATGTTTGTCAGTTTCTTGTTGGAAATAGCATTTTCTTCTATGGTTGAGGGAAGAAATGAAGAAATGTCAAGATCCGAACTCTCTGGTGGAGCACGGATTCACTATATTTTTCAATCAATATTTGTGAAGAGTTTGGAGGTTTGTGTATTGATTTTTTCATGCTATGCCTTGTGAAAAATGTTCATATTTGTTGGATTGATGTAAACTTCCATCGTCTTCATGTGCATGCGATATTTTCTACTTCTTGAGAGCAAAATGCAACTTCTGGTTAGTTTGAATTGAGTGAAAGCCTAAAGACCTATTGTATATCTAGCCCTTTCATTTTTGCGTGTGGGGATTTGGATGTGTGCACTCCAAGTTCATGAGCCTTACTTTTGAATCTTTAACCTCCGGACCAATGCCTCGTTGGTTTGTAAAACTGACATTAACCTTACATTCTTTTTCTCAACAAGTAAATGGAAATATTAATTTGTGGATGCAGATCTGAGTATCATGTTCTTCATGGAATGTGGTGTCTAGAATGTCATGAAACCATGGAGATTTAGATATGGTTTTACGTGTTTGTGAATCTAATTAGGGAAATTTGTGTACGAGTCCTCATGTTTACAGCTGTATGCGCTCTGCTACCTTTTATGCGACATTTTACACTTGCCAAGAGATTTGCTCTGTTCCTTTACCCATTACATTTCATGAATCCTTTGAACTAATAGTTCAAAATTTGTTACTTTCATGCTTACAGCTCTTTTGTACATATTGACAATGTCTTTTATCCAATCTCCTTGCAGAGTTTCAAAAAAATAATATTTTTCTCTATATTTTGTGATTTTCATTAAATAATCAATACAAGCAAGCTGGTAACTCAGAGGAGCATTGCACCTCATAGTAGTGATGCATTTAAAGTATGTAAAAAAAGAAAAAACACAAATAGTACAAATCACAATGAGACATGTCATGTCGAAAGCCACATGGTAGAAAAAACAGACTTAATGAGGGGAAGGGGTGAGGAAATAAACCAATTAAATGATTCACTTAAGGTATGGCCATAGCATCCATCTAATTTGGTGTTTTTAAGTGACTAGTATTTTTGGACCCTTGCATCATTGTTGCATTTGCTTATTAAATAAGCTTTTCCTACTTTTACTTTAAACAATGGAAGGTTAAATGGCTAGGTATAGTAGCAGTTATCTGTTTTAGTGTTTTGCAAAATTATTATTCTTATTTTTTTAGAAAAAAACTACACTGGACACTGACAAAGAAAATGTTTGAGGTATGCTCAGTATTACTAAGCTCCATTTGTTCAATAAAATTTGGCTTAGCTACCATCCTGTGAATAATATGACTATTATTTTTGGGCAAACAGACTGTAATCTGTGACTCATTTACTGATTCTCATGTGACATGGTTTGTCGTGCAGGAGGTTGATCCCTGTGAGGACTTGACTGATGCTGACATTCAAACTATCATCCAGAACTCCACTGGTCCTAGAACTCCACTGTTTGTACCTGAGGTAGGTTTATTGTTTTTGCTTTCTGAAAACAAAATGATTCCTTTTCTTTTTCTTGTGGACTCCCTTTTTTGTTATACCTTCTGCATCTTAAAGAAGTTTCCATTTCTAAGCAAATAAGCTTAATAATTTTGGTTTTCATTTATATAGGTGCCATTTGAAGTTCTTGTCAGGAAGCAAATAGCTCGTTTGTTAGATCCAAGCCTTCAGTGTGCTAGGTTTATATATGATGAGTTAATGAAGGTATGGATGTTGTGATTTAAGTCTCTCAGAATTAGAATTTACTCAGTCAGATCTTCAAATAAAATTTATCTCTTCAGATTAGTCATCGCTGTCTAGTGAATGAACTCCAGCGGTTTCCTGTTCTAAGAAAGCGCATGGATGAAGTTATTGGAAACTTTTTACGAGATGGTCTTGAACCATCGGAGACAATGATTGGACACATTATTGAAATGGAGGTATGAGCATGCCAGTATTTTTCAAAATCTTACTGCTCAAGTTTTCTGTTAATACTGCTATATTTCCCCTTTCTCCTTTTAATTTGTGCGCATCCTTTTTTTTTACTTGTTTTCTGTTGTATTTGTTTTGATCAAACTCTCTGTTGGTTTTGGGAGTGGTAGACTGCACTACCTTTGAGCATTTTTTTCCCTACCTTTCCTGTCAAACTTTGTAAATTTTAGACCTTGAACCTGCAAATCTGTGGTTGCGATCCAAATCATGACCCTTTCTGTCCTGTGTGACTGAAAGTTCTTGCAGGATAACCAAAACATAGTTACACATTTTGCATAGTGGTTCCATATCTGTTTGCTTCTTTCTGTCTTTTGTTTTCTTTACCATGTCAGCACTGTTTGATTGATTACATAATGTTTTCTTTCTTTTGCAGATGGACTATATAAATACCTCCCATCCAAGTTTTATTGGTGGGAGCAAGGCTGTGGAGATCGCACAGCAGCAGATCAGATCTTCTAAGGTTTCTCTAGCTATGCCCAGGCAAAAGGTATGTCTGTTATGCAAATTTTCTTCAGGACTGTTGTAACTGTATCTGATTTTGTTAGACCACATATTTCTATTCTTTTCTCCCTATTCTTTTTACTTTTTTGTCAATTAGGATGGCCTAGAGCCTGATAAGGCACCAGCTTCTGAAAGGAGTATGAAGACTCGGGCCATTCTGGCTAGACAAGTAAATGGGATCATGCCAGATCAGGCATGTTATTGATTGTTTTTTTGTTCATTGTTGTATCCCTTAACTTTATTGTAGTGCATACTATTATGGAGCTTGTGTAACTAGATACTGGTCTTTCTGTGACTTCTAGGGAGTGCGTCCTGTTGCAGAGGTCCCACCTGCTGGTAATTTTCTATTCCACTGAAATTGCAATGGCGTATACACATCCATTTTAAGATACTTAAAATTGTTTTATCAGGGAGTGCAAATGTTTCTAGTTGGGGTATCTCATCAATCTTTGGTGGAGGTGACCATTCTGGGGTTTCTGCTAAAGAAAATTCAACAAGTAAATCATACAATGAACCTGCTCAGAGCATGGAATCCTTTGATCAAAGTATGATTCATTTAAGAGAGGTATGCTGTTTCAAATACTTAGCCCTGACTAGCTTATGCACAATGCATTTTTTTTTCTAACAAGAATATTTTTGTGTTTTGTAAGCCCCCAACTATCTTGAGGCCTTCAGAAAGCCATTCAGAGAATGAGTCTATTGAAATTGCAGTCACAAAATTGCTGTTGAAATCATACTATGACATTGTTCGGAAAAATATTGAGGACTCCATACCAAAAGCAATCATGCACTTTCTGGTAATTCTTCATTAATCACGATGTATCTATTACTTTCAAACACCTTTGCCCCATTGTATAACTACTATTACACTTGGCTGTTACTGGATCTCCTGTCTTATTTTGGGCCTTTCTGTTGTTTTTTTATTAATAATTTCGTTTCTGTTCTCTTGTTGGGACTGCTGGCTGCCATCTTTGTGGTCCTCATGTTCCTCTGTAATTTTTGCTGTAAATACGTTTAGATAAAAAAAAATGGAAAAATTACACTAGAAAGATTTTTGCCCAACCATCTACTAGATTCTGATGTATCAGTTTGCACGCACCATTGTTCTCCTCTCTAAGAAATCTGAACTAAAGAAACAATAATTATTGGGTATGACAGCATAACACAAGTAGCATCCATCTTATCCAGACATTGTATGCAGCTGCTTTACGAGTAAATTTTCAAAACATCCCTAATCTCCCTTGGTTTCTTCATCATTATCATCATCTCCATCATCATTGTATCATTAGAAAACTACCATGATGGAATGGAAGTTTGGGCAAGTTCTCATGTTACAAGTCTTGTACTTGTAAAATCCAAATCAAAACAACATTTTGGGTTATTTTGGCGAGGATGGTAGGACATAGTTCGTAAGGTTATAATTTCTGATGTCCCTTTCATTCATTGTATGTAGGTCAACCATACAAAGCGCGAACTGCACAATGTCTTCATTAGAAAACTATACAGGTGACAATAGTGTTTTTACATTGATTTTAGTCATTTTTTTCTGATTTCATCGTTTCTGTTATAGTTCATCTAATGTATGCTAGTCCGACATGTTAATTTATGTTTCTTACTGAAACAGGGAGAATCTTTTTGAGGAGATGTTGCAGGAACATGATGAGATAGCGATGAAGAGAAAGCAAACACGAGAATCACTCCGAGTTCTCCAACAAGCATTTCGGGTAGGTTCTCATGACTCTCCAATCAGTAGAACCATTTACATTTACATTGTCCTCAAATTCTATTATTGTTCTCTTAGAGTCTAATTTTCCTTAAGCGCTGTGGTGTGTGGGACTTGGAGTTAAATTTTCTTTCAACTAAACATGTATATGGCAATTGGTGGTATCTGCATGTTTATGCAAAACATTTATCTGGCTTATTTCTTGCTTAGCATCTTGTTTACCTTCTGCAATCCAGTAACCCGTTTTTTATGTTCCCCCTCCACCTGGAGAACTTATTTGCTATTCAAAAGCTTGCAAGCATCTGTAGGCTTTTGTCACCAGATATGGACATGATATTAATTGCTCTGTTTTCATCATGATCTTTAGCTGCTTCTGCATTGCAAATGTAGATTTGCTGAGAAATTCCTGACATGTAATTTTCTGTACTGTTTCTTTTCAGACATTGGATGAATTACCATTGGAAGCTGAAACTGTTGAAAGAGGATATAGTCTGGGCTCTGATTCCACAGGATTGCCAAAGATCCATGGACTGCCAACATCAACAATGCACGGCGTCGGTTTCAGTGATTCCTACACAGCTTCTCCTAAGAACCCGAAGTCCCGGAGATCCTCCCACTCAGGGGAGCTACATCCACATTTATATGCTGCTGATTCTAATGGAAGTGGACGTAATCACATTCCAGGTCTCTACCCAACAGTAGACTATTAACCAATTTGATCGATTACATTGGTTAAGAATAGTGTCCATCATATTATATTAGTTTGATTGCTAAGTCGCTCTACACATGCAACTTCCAGATTATTGAAAATTCCAACGTTCAAAGGTGGCTCCAAAAGATGCATGCAATCCGAAAGTTGCGCGTTCTCCCCTTCATCTCTTTTGATTCTCTGATATAGGATTATAATTGCATTTTTTACAAGTCTCCGGGAAGAATAACAGGGGGCGAATGATCTGCTTTCCCTTTTCCTATTAGAAGCAGCAGTAGCCGCAACCCGTAATTTATGTGTGTGTGTGTGTGTGTATATGTTTTGATCAGGTGCTATTTTGATTAATTTGCCTCGCTGAAAAATGGCAAGATAGTGTTATTTTGATCAAATAAAACTTTGAAGGAGTTCTGAATAGTGCCTTGTGGTGCTTGCTAGCTTTTAGCCTTGTTGAGCTGGCAAAATTCTAGCCCTTGAAATTTTGCTGCCCATTCATTTGATTTTCCAGGTGTTGAGTGCAACTTGTATACCGTCTTTATAGACAGTATGGATGGATGTGTATAGGAATTGCTATAATATAATGCGATTCTTTTAGGATTTGATGTTGATTGCGGTTTATTAGGGTAATTTTCCTGTGGTTTCCTCGCAGCTTCGGAGATATGATTCTCTTATCATTGTTTTTTTTAAATTGCAGCATTTTTTTTTTCCCATTTGTTGTCTCCTACTCATTCAAAATGACACTGATCTTCGGGCATGGAAAATCATTGCTGAAAGAAACCGATGTGTCTTTATTAAAGCTTGGTCATCAGTGACTTGAGTGAGCTCCAGCAGTTTTAGACAGTGCTTAGCCTGTAAATTCTCAGCTACCATTAGACTAGAGAAAGTGCCTGATTGAGTGGTTAGATATTTTTGAAAGTGTTTTTTATTCAGAAATATATTAAAATAATATATTTTTTTGATAGAAAATGATCTAAAAATTATTAATATTATTTAATTTAAAATAAAAAAATTGCATTTACTAATTCAAGACATCCTACTGATTCTGAGGTACACAACTCACCTCCTATATTGCCTTATTTACAAAGAACTGCAAGAAATTCTATACCACCTAATAGGTATGGGTTGAAACCCATTATGACTACATCTTCCAAGTCTGCTCTCTCTGCTACACTGCATTTTACTGCAATACTTGCTACTTATTCACAAGTTGCAAAATCTTGTTGGTAGTCGGCCTAAAATCTAATCACATTTGGGATATTATGGAGTGCCCTACTGGTCTCAACCCTCTCGGGTGTTGTTGGGTGTATTCTATGAAGATCAAGGTTGATGGCAGCCTGGATAAATATAAAACTAGATTAGTGGCTCTTGGAAATCATCATCAGTATGGGGTTAACTACGAGGAAACCTTTGCGCTAGTAGTCAAAATAACTACTATACATATCATTATGGCTATTACAGCTTTACGACAATGGGTTTTACACCAATTGGATGTGAAAAATGCCTTTCTATATGAGGATCTTATCGAAGATATCTACATGCGATCCCCCATGCTGGCTTATTTTCTACCCCTACTTTTGCTGTGTGTAAACTACGTAAGTTCTTGTATGGACTTAAACAAGCTTCTTGGGCATGATATGCTAAATTTGCCTTGACTCTATTGGGTTTTGAGTTTCTAAAAAAAATGATGCATCCTTATTTCATGCGTTGTACAACTAGAGGTGATGTGTTTGTCCTAGTGTATGTTGATGACATAGTCATCATTGGTACTGATGACAGTCTCATAGATAATCTTAAACAACACCTACAACAGTCCTTTCACATGAAGGACCTTGGTAATCTAGCCTATTTTCTTGGTCTAGAAATTCAAGCTAGTACACATGGCCTATTTGTCTCATAGCACAAATATGCCATGGATTTAGTAGCTGCAACTGGTATCCAAGAGTTACCACCACTGGATACACCTATGGAACTCAATGTCAAGCTTAAAAAGGATGAAGGGGAGCTATTACCTGATCCTACAGTATATCAAACACTTGTGGACAGTTTGATCTATCTCACGAACACTCGGTCAAATCTCTCTTATACAGTCCAACATGTGAGCCAATTATGGCCTCCCCTATACATCTACATATGATTGTTGTGAAAAGGATCATTAGGTATGTCAATGGTACTCTTACACGGAGGTTATGCTATCCTACTAGCACTTCCCCTACTCTACACTCTACATGTCTACAGTGATGTTGATTATGCTGGGTGCTCAGATACTAGAAGATCCACTACTAGATGGTGTATGTTCCTTGGGCTTGCATATATTTCATGGAAAAGCAAGAAACATGATAGAGTTTCTAAATCCTCAGTTGAATCTAAATACAAGGCTATGTCTTAAGCATGTTTAGAAATATTTTTGGCTATATGGGCTTCTTTCTAAGCTGAGTTTTTGACAGGATACACCAACTCCTCTCTATGGGGACAATGCTAGTGCAATCCATATTACGGCTAACCCTATTTTCCATGAAAGGACTAAACATATTGAAGTGGATTGCCACTTCATTCAAAATACATTTGAAGACAAGATTATCTCTCTTTCTCATGTGACTAACAACCTTCAAGTTGCTGATATCTTTACGAAAACCCTCACAAGACAAAGACATTAGTTTCTAGTAGACAAAATGATGATGTTGGATAAACCCAAAATCAATTTGAGGGGGGGGGGGGGGGGGGTAGTAAGAAATAGAAAAAGAAAAGATAGTAGATAGTTAACACAGAAAAGGAAAAGCATGCTAGCGTTGACAATAAACATAGAAAAGGAAAGCATATATACTGCATTAAGTAGAATTGTAAATAAAGTAGATTTACTTTACTATAACCAACACCATAAACATAGTTTGACAAATATAGAAAGATGCTATAATTCAATGTAATCTAGATTATAAATAAGAGCAGTAGAGCAAAAGAGAAGGTAATTCATACCAATTCTATTAATAAATTGATAACTAGATTTTGATTGAGTTTTATTTTTTATTGGAATATTTTTTTATTAAAACATACCCTGTAAATAACTTAACCCCTTTTATTTTAAGTGGTATCAGTTTAGGCCAAAAGAAAAGGTAGTTGGATGGGACAGCCCTACATGATATCAATGTCACTTGTAAGTCTTTTCAGTAGAGAAAAGAGAAAAGGAAAGTTGAATAGTAAAGGGGAGTTGCCGTTCAGGATCTACAGTCAAGCGGACATAGGGCAACGCTGACCCGTCTCCTTTTACATCGTGTTTCAAAAATATTTTAAAAGAATTATTTATTTATTTATTTTAAATTAACTTTTTTAATAATTTTAAATTATTTTTATATATTAATATCAAAATTAATTTTTAAAAATAACTAAAACACACTTATAAACAGCCACACGGTCCTCCCCTAATGTGGACATCTCTGTTTGTCTGATACAGAAAATAATAATTCCACATCCTGTCTGCTAGCTGAAAGAAAAAGTCGGTAAGCAGTGCATGTTGGTATTCACAAATATGATTTCAATTCAGTAAAAGGGTTTAGTACTCTAGTGGTGATTCGCAAAGTGTTCAGCTTACATTACAAGGTAGCAAAATAAATGTATTGTCTGAATTACTGAATAATCATCAAATGATTTATCTTTATTTTTAGATTCGAGGAAATCTCATTTTCAATAAAGTGTATTTTGTGAAACTAGATGAGCAAATAAAATCCTGGTTATCGTAGACACTTATAAAAGGTGCATGCCCTAACTCAAACTCAAGATCTTCTGTATAGATCTTAAGCTCTTTGCCATTATATCACGACGATAGGACAAATTGGTTTATTTGATATGTACTCATCGTCATCATCTATGTTCTGCTCTCAGATTTGAGCAGGAGGAAACTCTGAAATCAAGAAATGGCTGCAGCACCTGCATACCACATAGCAATGTACCCTTGGTATGCTTTTGGTCACCTTATCCCATTTCTTCACCTTGCGAACAAACTAGCAAAGGCAGGCCATAAAATCTCGTTTCTTCTCCCCACCAAAACCCTGTACAAGTTACAGAAATTCAACCTCCATCCAGACAGCATTACCTTCATTCCAATTACTGTTCCCCATGTGGATGGCCTCCCTCCGGCAGCTGAAACCACCTCCGATGTACCCTTCACTTCTTTCACGCATATCATGACTGCCATGGACCGTACTGGGAGTGATATTGAAGTATTACTTCGCACTCTAAAACCCAGTATCGTCTTCTTTGATTTCACCTACTGGATGCCAAGGCTGGCTCGTGGCTTAGTTATTAAGTCCATTTACTAATGCGTTGTTAGCTCGGTAACTATCGGATGTATTATGTCTCCGGCAAGACGACTAAGTGGTAACAAGTTAACTAAAGCTAGCCTTATGCGGCCACCACTAGGATTTCCAGACTTGCCGATCAAGCTCAAAGCTCACGAGGCAGAAGTCTACATTGCAAGGAGAATTATGAAGTTTGGTGGTGATGTCATGTTTGTTGAAATCTGGAATTGATTCCAGGTCTGCCAAGTAAGTTGCCAATGTGATCTAGCTGAGAAGATCGAAGATTGAAGAATCAAGTTTAGCACTTAATGGTTGATTTCATATTGTAATCAGATTTTGTAATAGTGATTAGTCAAGTAGTCAACATCTTTAGTTAAATTCAGTTAATGGTCAAGTCTTGGTTAAATAGGAAATTGTAACCGAATGTTGAATTTTATAGCCGTTGTAATTTTTTTGATTCCTATATAAATAAAGCTAATGGGATGGCAGTAACCATGACGAAATTCTGCCCATGGTCATGTTCTCTTAATTCTCGAAGGGGTTGAAGTTCTTTTGTTCTTTCTTTTCTGGAAAATGTTCATCAAATTCTGGAAATTTAACCATTCCCAGAATTCGATTGCTACAGTGCGTGTTTGTGTTCTTTATCCGTACAAATCGCTACAGTAGTTGTTCTTTTCAATTTTTCCAGAATTCAACCCCAAAATTCCAACAATGTTCTGCGATCTCATATATATGGGGATGAGCCAGTGTGATGCAATTGGATTCAGGACATGCCGAGAAATTGAAGGACCTTATGCTGACTATGTCGGAAACCAGTTTGACAAGCCAGTGTTGTTTTCAGGACCAGTTATCCCGGAGCCATACACCTCAGCTTTAGAAGAGAAGTGGTACAAGTGGCTCGGAGAATTCAAGGCTAGTTCTGTGATATACTGTGCATTTGGAAGTGAATGCACTTTGGAGAAGGATCAGTTTGAAGAGTTGCTCTTAGGCTTGGAGCTCACTGGTATGCCATTCATGGCAGCACTTAAACCACCTGCGGGTTATGAGTCGATTGAACTTGCATTGCCTCAGGGTTTTCAAGAGAGGATCTATGGAAGAGGTATAGTCCATGGAGGATGGGTTCAACAGCAGTTGATTCTGGAGCATCCATCAGTTGGATGTTTCATTACACATTGTGGATCCGGTTCCTTATCCGAGGCATTGATAAATAAATGTCAGATGGTTCTGCTACCACATGTAGGTGACCATATATTCCAAGCATGAATGATGAGCCTGCATTTGAAGGTGCGAAGTGGAGGTGGAGAAAGGAGAAGAAGACGGGTTATTCACCAAGGAAACAGTCTACAAGGCTGTGAGAACGTTAATGGAGGAAGAAAGTGAGTTTAGCAGAGAAGTCAAAACCAACCGTGCAAAACTCAGAGAATTCTTGAGCAGCAAAACTCTAGAGTCCTCTTACATTGACAGTTTCAATGAACAAATTCAAGCTCTTCTTGGATAGCTTCTCTTTTGATGTCTGTATCAACTTTTAATGAGTGCCTAAAGCTCATCCATATTTTCCTGGTTTAAGTAATGAAATAAAAAGGGTGTGATAGTTTAATCTTGTTGTAAGAAGTCTATAGTTACTGTTTTATTGAATACAAACAGTTACTGTTTGAATCAATTTCTGCAGATGATAAAGAACAAGACAGTTAGAAGAACATGAAGAACAATAGATTTCGGATATCAAGGGCAGAATCAAGGTCGGGTTATTGCCATCCCTTTTCTTTTATTTATAGAAAAACGCTTGTAGCATTACACAAGATTTCTAGTTGATTACAACTTCTTCTTATGTTCTTATTCTAGCTAAAATTGAAATTGCATTTAAACTTGAAGACTTGATCAAACATTGATCTTATTTAGAAAAGGAAAGAACATACTAGTTTAATACTAATCTAACACTAACACTTGATGTAAACTTAGAATCAGTAATCTTCAATCTTTAGCAGTCCTGGAATCCATGATCTTCAACAAATCTTTCCAACCTGTGGACACTTGGACAATGTTCAATCATTTATTAGTTGCAGAAAGTGGAAGATGGTCACTGGAATCAGGAACCTACTCCATGACAATCTAGTATTCGACAAACAATCATTACTTTAGTATAACATGCCAGAAATCTCCCAAAAAGTTATAGGACCAGACAACAAGGTTGAAAAATACCAGACATCGGAAACATTACTCAAGAACTGGGGGAGGTTTCCCTGCACTCTGTCTTCACCACATTGTAAAGAAGCAAAATGATGCACATCCTATAGACTTAACAGTAGCAGGGAACATAAACACTAAAATGGGTACCATATACTGTAAGAGAAATTCCTCCTCGTATCAACCTTTGTTGTTTCTCGAAACATTTACATGCAAAAAAAAACTATAAATTTAAAATTTTTTTCTAGGAGTTATAAAATTCTCGATAGACAAATTGAAGATTGTTTATGTCACGATCTGATTTTCTTATATATGACCGGCACATGGACAAGGTCATCCTTCAAAATACATTCACTATCCTTGAAAAGCTAAAAAATCAGATAATTGGTCTTCAGTGGTTTCTTTGTGATTTCATACTTTTTAGTATTGTGAATATACTAGAATAACCTTAGTTTTTAAATGTATTTATTAAGTTGGTTATTTTCAACTGGGTTTTTTGCGTTAAAACAAGATTGGTTAAGGGAAAAATTAGTATCTCACAATAAATAAAAAATATTTTTTAAAAAGCTTGTTAGACGTATGCATTGCATATGACAGTTACAATTGTTATTTCGTCTGTCATTTGATTCCTCGTAGCATCCATTTCCTTGTCAAGTGGCTTGTGTTGGGATTTTGGTGGACAAATTGTCACCAAAACCTTTTTTTTTCTCTTGTTTTTCTTGGCAATTGTTTTTAATTTTATCTTATAATAATAAAATATTATTTTGATTTTGTTTAGATTTGATCCTCATTTTCTTAGTGGTTTCTTCTTTAATTCTTTTAAGATTGATTTTGCATTTAAATTTATCCCTTTAATACGAAATCCTTCATATAGTAAATTATTCGTCATTGCATAAGTATTTACTATTAAGTTAGATTATGATAACTTCATTGAATGAGCTAAAAGTATATTACCTGAAGGAATAGATCAAAATAGATTTTTTATATTGTAAAATCTATAAAGAAACCTTTTGATAGAAGATACCAAAAAAAATAATGTGAGCATGTTGTACTATAATATACATGTTAGTTTCATGGAGTAGAAAACTTGTTTGCATGCTTGCTTACTGTGATCCAGAATTACTAAAACTGTCAAAACGTTGTTATGTTAAGTGTGTCAGTGTGAATATGTAAAGAATAAAATTAACAATAACATTGTGTTTTAAAAGTGCTTTTAAAAATAATTTATTTTTTATTTTTTATTTTAAATTAATTTTTTTGATGTTTTTAAATCATTTTCATGTATTGATATCAAAAATAATTTTTAAAAATACTTTAAAAAACAATCTCAACCAAACTCTTAACCTTCATCGCATAAAGATAGGTGCCTAAACTTGTTCCCGTAGAATTCCTTTTGATTAGTATCTAGTATTCAAGCCCTTTTCATTTTATCCAAAAGTTTCTTTCTTTTTGCATATTTTTGTGTTCTTGCGCTTGCACATTTAGAAAACAATCACATTTTTTATAGATGGCAACCTCATGTTTTATCTCTTAGTGCCTATTTGGGACGGCGTTTCAAACGTTGTTTTCAAAAAATTCATTTTTTTTTTCATTTTAAATGAATATGTTTTGGTGTTTGTAGATCATTTTGATGTGCTGATGTCAAAAATGATTTTTATAAAATAAAAAAAAAACATCATTTTGATATATTTCGGCACGAAAAGCACTTTGAAAAGCTACCGCAACCGCTCTCCCAAACAGGTCCTTAGTTTGCCGTCTAGCAAAACCCCGGGTGGAGGCTGATCATTCTCAAATTTTTACGGGAGTCTCCGGAGGGTGTTTTGCTTATAGTAGCTATGGAATCGACCGCCAAATTTTTAGATTTTCAAGATGTCATCCCGGGGCCCTGGTTGAGGCAGTTTTAGTGAATTCTGGGATGAAATATCGCGTGGAATGCGTGGCTAGACTTCAGTGCGGGTGGAATAAAATATAGGGAGGGGCGGTCGTTTGTACCTCACTCTTTGATCGTAGTTGGTCTTCAACGATTATCGCGAATCAACGATATGAGGTGAAAGAGAGGGGGCGGGGGAGTTAAGCGGGGCGGGAAAAAGGCACAAATATCTCATTTGTCATCTCGGGGCCTTGGTTGAGGTAATTTCAGTGAATTCTAGGACGAAATATCTCATGGTTTGCGGAGAAGGCACAAGTAGATTTTAGTGCCGGTGCAATGAAATCTAGGATTAGGTAGTCGATTGTACCTCATTCTTTGATCACAACAACGATGCAATTATCACTTATTAACTACAGGGGACAGAGGGGGAAGATAGGCGGGGTTGACAAAAAGAGAAAGAGGACAAAAAATTTATTATTTATTAATCATGTGCCTCTGAACATTTTATTTTTGTTATTCCATGCTCTGACATATCAGGCCCAGAAGCACTTTCTGTGGAATTCACCTCCAGTCAGCTTTGATGTATTTCTATATGGTAGTGTATGACCGATGGCTGCGCCAGCATGTCATCAAACACTGACCAGCTGTGCTGTTCAACATCCGTCCACCAACATCCGGCAGAAAGATGAAGATTTGCTTACTACTCATTTACAAACTATGAAGAAAAGCTTGGCATATTATTAGTCATCATATTGAAGAAAAACTTGATATATATATATATATATATATATATATATATATATAGAGAGAGAGAGAGAGAGAGAGAGAGAGAGAGGAACCAAAATCAAAACAAAAGAAATTAAAAAATATATATTATAAAAAATAAAATTGTTGTGTCAACTTTGATTTTATAAAAAATAAAAATTATATTTATTTTTTTTGTTTTTTAATTTATTTTTCATATATATATAATTAATTAATTATAAATGAACACTACAATCATGAAATAACGCGTCAAAACACGCTGAAATCAAAACATTTTGTACCAAAACAAAAGTTTTAAACCAAAACTAAACTTACAGCTATGGTTTTACCTGCAGAATTTGGATTGGAGGACTTCCAAGTTTTCAGGGAGTGTTTGAGAGTGTGGTTGCGGTTGTTTTTTAAAGTACTTTTCATTTAGAAATACATCAAAATGATATTTTTTTTATTTTTTTACAAAATTATTTTTGACATCAGCACATCAAAATTATCTAAAAACACCAAAAAAATTCATTTAAAATGAAAAAAAATTCAAAATTTAGCCAAATAGCAATTCAACCACTTGGCCAAACAGAAACGAAATACAAATTGAAGCTTTTTATAATATCAAAGCAGATGCCGCAATCGTCCCTGAAAAACATCTTTATCATTTAGTGACCAAGTAGCTAATAGATGCATAAACAAAGAACATACTTTTCCTCCAAAGACCCTGAAAAACAGTGATTAGATCAAACAGATGGAGAGGCCATGACGTCATTCAATATCTATGAAATATGATTATGAACTGCCAAAGGAAATGAGAAAAGAAAGGAATGGATGATTCCATTTGGAAACACTATCTACATATTGAGGGTTACAACATTTCCATCTTTAAAACATTAAACTAAGCCGCCAATGATCTGTCGCTCTATCCCCATCTCTCTCGCTAAGAATTATCCTCCCTTATTGAGGTGTTACAAGATCTCCATCGCAGATGAGACTCTGTTTCTGACACACACTCTCATCCTCTCTCAAAAATTTCATTTCAAATCCCAGGCATTCTGCCATCCAGCATATTGCCTCAGATTGTGGATGGGACTTGTCCCCTGATGAAAATCCATGCAAAGACAAGGAACTGTCAATGCCACCAACATCTACCCAGCTAAATCCTATTTCCTTCTTCACTCCCTTCACTCTCATCCCTTTTCTTAATTTTGCCACCATTTCCCATTTTCCAATCTCAGCATACAAGTTGGACATCAACACATAGGAGCCTGACTCTGATGGATCCATCTCCATCAAAGCATCAGCTACCCTCTCTCCCATGTCCACATTCCTGTGTACCCTACACGCTCCTAGCAAGCTTTGCAACACAGAAATTCCAGGACCCCCTGGAATATGACTCATCAATCGCTCTGCTTCCTCTAGTCGCCCTGCACGACCCAGCATATCCACCATACAAGAATAATGCTCTGCTGATGGTTCTATCTGATAGTCTTTAACCATTGAGCCGAAGAGGTGACAGCCCGTATCAACCATTCCCTTTCTTCCACAGGCTGTTAATATAGAAAGAAAAGTGATTGAGTCAGGTCTCAACTCAAGCCTCCTCATCTCCTCAAACCAATTCATGACTGATTCATAGTCCCCATGCCTTGCATGGGCAGAGATGATTGCTGTCCAGGCAAATTGGCTTTGTTGAGGCGTCTCCACGAAAAACTTTTTCAGACTCACAAATGCTCCCACGCTTTGCATACATATCGAGGAGAGCACTGGAAACAATTGGGTCAGTGTTGAGTCCAAGTTTTATTATCTGAGAGTGGCACCTTTGACCGTATTTTAGAGATACATCCTCGGCAGCACCAATTGCATTCAAGACGCTACCAAATGAGTATTGGTTTGGCTTGGATTCTATGAGTCCTGAGAAGAATGCCCGGATAGCTTCTTGACACAACCCATTGTGTACAAACCCAGAAATTAAAGCATTCCATGCAATGATATCCTGGTACTTCAGCTCTTGAAACAGCTTAACTGAGTCTTGCATGGACTTTAACTTAGCATACATGGTGATGAAGCTATTACAAACATTTGATTTTGATGAGAAGCCGGTCTTTGTACAAAATGCATGAACCATCTTTCCTTGCACAAAGAAGCTCCCCGATTGTTATAGCATGGATTAAGCCAACAAATGTAACATCATTGGGATAAACCCCATCTAATCTCATCTCATTAAAGAAAGACACAGCTTCTGCTTCATCAATAGATATCATTGTAGTCCATGAAACTACATTTCGTTCATTCATATTTTGGAAGACTAATCTGGCATCTTCAATAACTTGGCATTTAAAATATGTTGAGATCAGAACATTAGCCACGGCAACATGCTTCTCATGTCTTGTTTTTATACTCAAACCATGAATCTGTCTAGCAAGCTCCAAGTTCCTTTCATATCCACAAGCTGAAACTGCACTAGTAAATGAGATGCGATCAAGCTCCATTCCTCCCCGAAACATTTGAAGGAACATTGAAATCGCTTCAAGGCCATAAATACCTTCCTGGCTATACCCTGAAATCATTGCATTCCAAGAAACCAGATCCCTAGTTTTCATTTCCTCGAACACTCGTCTAGCCTCAACTAAATGTCCCCATCTCGAATACATACTTATGAGAGCATTCCCAACGAAAACTTCACAATCGAACCCAAACTTTACAATACAAGAATGCAACTGCAGCCCAAAGAGAAAGTAGGCTTCCACAAGCCTCCAACAAAAAGAAAGGACTGTAGTATAAGTAACAGCATCGAAAACAACCCCACTTGAATTCATCTTACAAGCAAAAAAAAATGCATCTTCACTTGCTTGGCAGCCCGAAAGCATCGTGTTCCAAGAAACAATGTCAGGATGAGTCAAATCCTCAAAGATACATAAAGCTTTACAAAACTGTCCAGATTTGCAGTACATATTCATTAGTGAGTTAGAGACTATAGTGAAGTTAACGAACTCATGTATAATGGAAAACCCGTGGATTTGGGATCCGAGTAATGGGTATCCACGACAAGCTTTGAGAGCGTTGGCGACCGTAAATTCATCGATATTGTCGATAAAACCCGACCGAAAGTGATCCTTGATGATTTGAAATGAGAGATTTCGGTGCGAAGTTTTGTCAATCAAGTTGTGTGCATTGCTGCTTTCGCCAGTGTTACGAGTGTTAAAACTTCGTTTTAAGCAAGGTTTCGCTCTTATTCCAGGGAGGGTTTTGGAAAATTGCTGCCGGAAAATCATTACAAACAGAGCCGATTCACTTACTTTAGACATTTTACATGGATCAAATAGGCCTGCAACTTTCACCATTTGTATTTCTCTGTATCAAATTTATTGTATGGTCCCTCAAGTTTTAAAATTTTCGGTTAAATCAACCCTTGTACTTTAGTACTAGGCATAACACCCCTCGTGCTTTCAATTTATAATCAGGTGTGATCCCTTCCTATACGACACATGCTTTGCAAAGACCCACGTCACATTAGGATGATAATATAATCCAAATTTTATAATATAGCTGCTTTATTTTATAAATAATAGATAAAGTATAAACTTGATACAAATTCAAACTCGACATATATTTATTATATAAATATATGTATAGAATATTTATACATTTTTTAAAATCTAATATAATATTTACATATCTCAATACTAATATAATAATAAATATATGTATAGAATATTTATACATTTTTTAAAATCTAATATAATATTTACATATCTCAATACTAATATAATAATACACATATATGTATAATGTTTATTATTTTATCACTTTAATACATGAATATACGTACTTTAAATTATATATGTTATTTTAATTTTTATTGACTACAAATAATAGTTGAATAATAAATAAAATAAAAATAAAACCGATCTGTAAATGCTGATCGTCATCCTAATCAAGGCCTAATAAAATGTTGTCAAATGCTTTTTTTTATACGAGAAAATTTTATCTCTGAAAAGCATACTTTATAAGCCAAAATAAATAGGTAAAACTCTTATTATCTCAACCTCTTATAAAAGATGCACGCTCTAATTCGAACTCAATATCTAATATGCAGATCACAAGCTCTTTATCATCACGTCACGGTATTTAATGACATGTTCTCAAATGCACATGCCAAAGTGGATATTTGGGGACAGAAGCATCAGTTATTTCAGAATCCAAGAAAACAAGGACCTCCCTGTCTGGACAGTTCATTGTTTCTGAAACCTCCATTTGAACAACAGCACTCAAACAAAGTTAACATGCGACATTGCCTAATTTACTTTCTTAAAACTTTAGAACCAAACCGGCTACTGGATTCACCATGACAGCACATTTCCATTCAATTAGCTGTTTCTTGGGGTAGAACTTGATGAGGGGTTATCAGATGTTAATACAATTTCTGGATATGGGATATCAAGAGAAAGCCAAGCAAGTTGCTAATACAATTAAACTTTGTCTATAAACAAAAACCATTTTTGGATATCAGATGTTAGTATAGGCCAGAATTCATTCTTCATCCCTGGAAAGAAACCGGATGCTCATAAAAGGGGGTTAACATCACAGGAAGATAGCATGATCTCAAGTCCCTGTACTGGAATCCTCAATGTCAGACCTGTAAGTTGTTGCTGTGAACTTGGAGAGCTCAAGTTTACGGCTTTTAACCCGGCCGAAGTACATGGTTAGTCGGCGATATGCTTGATGCCAAGTCACTAAAAAACCACTACCTGATCATCAAAATTCTCGGGGATTTCGAATTCTGAACCGGAAACATCACCAAGCTCATCCAGAGTGTTCTCAAAGTCCTGATACAGGTCAGACACATTGCAACGATAAAATATGTTATTCCACCAACCCTACCCTTACCCTTCGAAAGATGTGGGTTTTTTTATTTAGCATTAGTCATGTGCAGGACCATGAAGGGAAATCAATGAAAACTTTTGATGTTTTTATACAGGACAAAACATTTTGGGACAGCTTGTTAGACGGAAGTGCACTGGTGTTTTTGGACACAGGTAGTAGTCATATTGAAATTTAGAGATGTATTTGCAGCAATCTTATTACCTCATCATCAAGGTTGACTGACGAATTCTCCACATGCATGGTCAATGGATCAGGAACATTTTTATCAGTTTCTAGCATATCTTCCTGCACTTAAGAACCGTGAATGTGGTAATCGGAACAGAAGGTATATCCTCATGCAATTATTTTGATAATCAAAACCAATGACAAAACTATGACCACAGATCTCATAAACTTGTGACTTTACTGGAACACTATGTAATCGATACTCAAAGCATCATGAATAGAAACATGATGTTTCCAGCAAAAGTAACCAGGTCATTCCCCATTTCAAGTACATGGCCTCCCAAGTCCGATTGTCTGATTCAAAATAAAAATGATTTGACAAGTATTACAGCTTCCTAGGATTGGGTCTTTTGGAATCAAGGAAAAGAAAAGGACATCACAACTTCTAAACCTAAAGGAGAGATGAGCTATTTGTCAGTTAACAGGTGGAGGAAACAATGATTTTGAAATCTCTAATATGGGATGTAGAATCCAGTATCAACATGCCCGCTACTTAAATATCATGCAATCTGATACTTGATGAATCATTTTCATGAGTCTAGAAAATGCCATACCTGCTCATTTGGCCTCATAGAATTTTCAGAATCTAATGGCACAGGCTTACTTTCTTCTTGGCTCTCCTGTGATCATTGAAAAGCAAAGTCAATCAGAATAAAGCTCAAAAGATAAAAATTGACACGGTATTCATGGATCAACCAATATCTCTTCTGATTATGGAGCTATTCCAACAGATTATGACCGCATAAAGAAGGGGCATTCTTAGCAATCTAATGGATTTATTTCGCATTTGCTTCAGACATCTGTCTCACAAATATAGCAATCATACCTCTTCTTCTGGATTAGCAAAAGGGTTTTCAAGTTCCATGTTTAAGGGTTTAAAATCAGGAGTTACCTGCAATAACAACAGAGCTATCACTACAAAAAGGAATTTCTACTTGGAAAAGAAATACTTATGACTCCATGAAACAACCAATAAGAATAATCATATTACTTTATCGACAATCTGCTTGGAAAGAAATAAAGAACAAAAACAACAATGACTCTATACTGGTAATGAATGCTGTCCATACTTGAAAGCAAACTCAGTAGGTAAAGGTACACACCGGTTCATTTTGATTGAAGGAAATATGTCGCCCTCCTTTGTTAAGATCTCTCAAAGTTCCCTTCAAGACAGAAAAACATTGAAAAATAAAATTGGACCAAAAGTAGAAATGGTGTTCCAAAAATTATAGTGCTTACAAAAGACAAGAACAGCAAAACATGGAATAACTAAAATTTCTCTTGACAGTTAGGAGATGCAAATGAAATAGTAAATTCAAACCCATGACCTAGTTAATGCTAAACAAACATAAATATCCAGAAGAAGACATGCCGTGGATATAAATATTGATAATGACATTATCATGTCAGATACAAGCTAACAGTTTCAGAATTATGAGCAAGTGAGCACCTGGATAGATAAAAGATTAAATTTATAGTCTACAAAAATAGGAGGGAAACTCGATTTGCAAATTATAAATCATGTAGAACAATTATGTTTTCACAAGAATAAGTGCCTCACAAACATAACCAGTGACAATCAAAAACAAATAAAAATGCTGTACCGGCACTGTTAACTGTATAACCAAATCAACAGATTTACCAACACTTTGATGCCTACCTTATTTGCCCACATAAGGCCACATGCATTGCAAAGAGTTCTTGGACCAGCTGGTCCTCGTCGCATTGCTGGGGTATCCTTTGCACCAATGCCACAGTGTTGACATCTAAGCAAACTAGAGGAAAATGCAGAAACTTGTAACCACAACAGACCATGCACCACATAATCCTTATGAAAGCAAAACACATATTTCAAAGCATGTTTTAGGAAATGATACTAGTGAATGATAACTCACACAAATTCAGGATTAGGGATGCCGTTGCTAGGTTCCCAATTGCCAGTATCTGTACTGTAACAATCATTCGACGATGCAAATTGTCCTTTCTTACGATGCATCCTGGCAGAAAATCAGCTTCTACAATTAATAGTCATTTCAGATGCTGATAGAAGAAAAGAAGAGATCTGGAACTCAACATGCACCCTCGCAAACATGACAGCAAAAGGTCCAAAAGAAACAAAATAACAAAGCTCAATTCACCTTATATGCATAGGTGCATATCTGTGTCCCTTGGAACCCATTTCTAGTCCTTGAAAGATCATTATAATATGGCCCCAAAACAGGGATCTTACTATTTATTCAATTTACTTTCAGCAAGTGGATACATTTAACGAAATCTCATTCACGTAGAAAAGTCACCACCTGTCTTATGACAGAACACATTGAATTTTGCACCTACCTCTGAGCAACCTCTTTTCGGCACGTGTACCGAACTTTCTTTTCAAAGCATCTCTCCTTCCGCTTTTCACGAAATCTTTCCAGGGAGGCAATTCTTCGAGAAACTTTCAAGCCCTGTGAGGCATCACCTGCACTCTGAGACATATAGTTAGAAAACATTAAAATATACAGAAAAAAACAACAATCTGTTCAATTGAATCAGCAGGCAGGTGGTACAGGGAATACCCTGGCATTCTGTTGGAGAAAAAATTCAGAGTTCGGTGCAATTGTGGATGTCTCAGGCTCTCCCAAAAGAAACAACACAGCTTGCACCTGTTACAAGCATAACAGCAAATCAAGGCAAGAGAAGATAACCAAAGGAAAAATTCATAGAGCTTGAAACATTTCTGTATGGAAGAAAACAACAAGCATCAAATTTATTTTTATATTTTAAAAAATAAAACCATGAAAACAAATTCATATGGTGGACAATAACAATACGTAACTTATATCCCAGAAGCTTGAAAACAAACTCAATGTCAACAATTAAGTGCATGTCATAGAAGTCTGTCCACCAGACACTCTGACATTCTTTGTTTTGATGGCAACAACATTTAGAAAAACCAATTGAAAAACAATCTACCAGATGGAACTATGCAAAAAGAGCAAAAATAAAATCAAAGTAAAACTTCAAAGGCCCATAATGAACGGGGGGATGCACAGCAAGACATCTCTCAATTTCCAAGCCTCAACAATGTGAAGTGTTCAGCACCATCATGTGATTTTTATGATAAACACATAATTAAAAAGAAAGAATAGAAAAATCTCAAAAAGGAAAAAAAAAATGAAATGAATGCATAGTAGGATAACATAAACAGGATACCAACATAAGCAAATAATCTGTGATATAGCAATCATGCTCATATAACCATCGATCATCACTATGCATCGTTTCAAAGCACATATTCATTCTAACATAAAAAAAAAGTCACCAAACCGTAAAAATTTTTCCTATAACACCTACTCAAAAGGGTAACAGTCACAACACACAAAGCTAACATCCCTTGATGTATGTAACACCCCAAAAACACCCAGTCAATTAATGGTAAAAAGAATATTATGAATCCAATATCTCCATGGCACATGCTCCATGTCATTGAACGTTTGGAATATACCTTCAAATTCAACAGCTTCGTTATAACTAATAGGCAAGCTTCACATAGCTGCTTTAAACTAAAATCCCTACTGTTCCATAAACCAAACCAAAATATCAAGCAGCAAACACCAGAAACTCAACTTTTTTATTCCCTCAATTCCAGTTTCTCAGCAAATAAACAGGTCCACGGAATTAAAATTCAACAGTTGCATTTTTCCCTTTTTCCTAGTAAGATAAATGCAAGCATCACGGAATTTCCAACTATTCCATAAACAAAATTTTCAGGACAAAAACCACCACCACCAGGAGAAACTATTCTTCAGTTTTCCCAAAAAAAAACAATCCATTTTCTCAGCAAACAGCCAGACAAACCTACCCAGAAAATCCCATATTAAATCCCAAAAACTCAACACTTCCTTCCCCCATTTTCCTCATTTCCTCGACCAAACAAACCAAAACAACAACTACTATACAAAAAACCCAAAACCCATTTAAAAATATAAAAAAACCAAGTAGAAAAAAAAAACAATCAATCATTTCATCTTGAACCAATCAAACAACGCATCCATCCACCAAAATGCAATAAGAAAAAAAAAAACCCAACCCCATTAAAGGGAGAATGAAAGAGAGTTAAGCGTGGCATAACTTACTTTAGAAGGAGTAACAGCTGGGAAAACATAGACTTCTCCTTCAAAAGCAATAGTAAGCTCACTTGTTCTTGTTGTTTCAACCACTCTATCATTCCTATTACCAATAACAACTCCACTGTGATTGCTGTTAGTATTAATTTGTCTGACTTCTTCTACTACTCCTCCATTAATCATCTCCATCATCCCATCATCAAACCCATATCCATTACCATAATCAACACCCTCGATCTGCATCACTCCTCTGTTATGATGATCCCTACCCTTCCTTCCTTTCTTTTGCCTCTGATGATTCACCAACTCCATATTTTGTTTTATCATGCCCACTAAAAATAAGCCTCCTCCTCCCTCCCTCCCACCCTCCTTCCCTCTCGCTGTTATGTGAAATTTCTGGCTATAAAATAATAAAACTTTTATTTTTATTATTTTTTCAGTGCGGTAGTTTTTTCCATGAAATGACTGGAAAATTGAGCTAGCTATTAGATTACCTACTACTGCGAAGGAAGAGAATATAGAGGGTTTTGTTTTCCTTATTACTATATTGTTTTTTTTCTTCTTATCCTTGAGTTTTTTGGGATGATACAAATCAGTCCCTCAACTATTATAGACTATACAAATAAGTTTCCATATTACCAAATTATTTTGATTTTACCTTTATTTTTACAATAAAGCTGTGTTGCGTGTAATTCAACATCAATCAATTTTTTTATATTGAATGAGGTATAGTTCTAAGGAGAAATAGCTTCATTAATTGAATACTCTAACCTTATATAGACATGGCTGTTAGATTAAAGATAGCTGGGTAAAAAATATTGATTGAAGTTTTATTTTGGGGGACTGACTTGAGATACGTAACACTGTGGGGACTTCTTTGTAATTATCCTTTTATTGTGTTTTTCTCTCTTTATTCAAGAGAGCAGAGAGTTAAATCAGGACCGTCAAATTGTAGGACCCAAGAGATAGAAGTGTATGGTGAAGAAGATGACATCTGTAACGATTTTTCAAGAGCAATCTCCACGTGGCATCACGGTTTATATTTGATTTGATGGTCAATGCGTTTGAAGACAGGCATGAATTCCATTAATTTTAGTTTTTTTTTCTCTGACAAGTAATTTTTGTTCTTATGTTTAAACCAAATAAATAATAACCATATAACTTTAACTTTTTTAGTATTAAAATAACATTATTTAAAAATAAATAAAAAACATATCAATTTGTAAATTGATTTCTTCTGTTAACCAAATTATTTTTAAATTACTTTTTAAAAATTATTAGACTTAAAAATATAAGTGGTTTAACCAAGTTTTAAGTGAAAAAGCTTATTCAATAGTTTGTTTTAAAATTATTTTTATATTTTAATGTAAAATTATTTTTCTTAGTGTTTCCAAATCATTTAGATGTGTTGATGTTAAAATTAGTTTTTTAAAATAAAATAAAATATTATTTTAATATATTTTCAAATAAAAAAACACTTTAAAAAATAATTTCAATCACACTCTCAAATAGGCTTGAAGACTCAGACCATAATCGTTTAAAATAATAAAATAAAAAAATTGTTTTTTGATAATTGTAATAACAAATAACTTATTTAAAACTTATAAGAAAAATTAATTTTGTTGAATGAAAATACTAAATTAACAATTTTAATTTACCTTTATGTCATCTAGTTTTAAGGCTTATTTTTCCTTAAAAAAATATCAAATATCGAGATTAGATTTTCTTTAGCTAAGTCAAAGAAAATCATTTAAAAATAAAAAAATTCTTGATACAATATACTTTTTAAAAATATATATATATTCAGTTGTTGTTGTTTTCTATTTAATTTTTTTTAAAAAAAAATATTGATAATAACACATAAAATAATTTAAAAACACCCCAAAATTTTAATTTAAGATTAAAAATAAAAATAATTTTTTTTCAAAGAAAACATAAAATAAAAGGAAACATATTGATAATATAAACCAAGTTTCTCAACCATTGTCAACACATTGATAATATAAATTACTAAGTCAATAATGAGTTTGACCGAATCATCAAGACAATAGGAGTAAATCATATGAATGCATGCATCTAGTCGGGATCAAGTAAAAGATGAGTTGAAATACTGTCCAAACGAAGATAAAAAAAAAGTTTATTGCTATAAAAAAAAATGTTATACGCAACTGATTTAGGGCCTGTTTGGGAGAACGGTTATAATTATTTTTTAAAAGTAATTTTAGTTTAGAAATACATTAAAATGATATTTTTTTATAAAAAAAAATCAATTTTGATATCAACACATAAAAATAATATAAAAACATAAAAAAAATTATTTAAAATGAAAAAAATATAAATTTTGACCAAACTCAGTTTAACCGCAGTGCCAATCAGTGACTTAGCATTCAATCATTTTCTTCAAGGCAGACATCAAATTGAATCTGAATTCCAAATCCTGTCGTCAGTCAAAGCATTCGGTTTGTCACACTACACCTAAGTTCTCCGACATTTAGATTGGTCGGTGGTTAAAGATATGGTTATGATTATTTTTTAATGTGTTTTTTTTATTTAAAAATATATTGAAATGATATATTTTTTTAGTTTTAAAAAATTATTTTTAATATTAGTAAGTAAAAATAATTTAAAAGACATTATATTTTTTTATTTAAAAAAAATTCAATTCTCTTTTGAAAAGCACTTTTGGGGTGCTTACCAAACACCCCCAAATTTAATTATAAATATATTAAAATGATATATATTTTTTAATTTTTAAAAATTATTTTTTTATTATAGAATATCATAAATTCATTTGATGTAAATACAAAAATATTTTTTAAGAAAAGAAAAAATAATATGTTACTCAATTGCACTCTCAAACCCAATGTAAAAGGGGATTAGCACAAGACAAATGATCAAAATTAATCCAAGTCCTGATTTAAAAAAGTAATTGAGAAATTACTATTGTTTTCTTATATATATATAAGCTAAGTGCTTATTTGGCACTGTTTAGCATTTTTTTTAATTTTTTTTGTTTAAAAATATTAAATTGATTAGTTTTATATGTTTTTAAAATAATTTTAATGTGTTGATGTAAAATATATAAATAAATAAATAAATTTAAATTTTAATTATAAAAATACCTTAAAATGCACACTAAATTATGTTGTAAGAGCGTGCTTGTTTTTTAACATAAAACAAAATTCAAAATAGAGGGTATTCAAAAATTCAATTATTTAAATACAGTAGATATGTGTAAAATTAAAATCATGCTCTTAATAATTTAAATCGTCCCACAAGATTTAATCTCTGTTAATACACGTGCCGAGTTGGGGATATCTCTTATTAGCGAATTAAAAAAAAAAAAAAAAAGAGGCGGAAATAAAATGATTAACTTTTTGGCCAGTTTTACATTGTTTTTAAAGCTATTTTTTTATTTTATTTTATTTTATTTTAAATTAATTTTTTTTAGTATTTTTAGATTATTTATAAAAATAATTTTTTTTAAACTATTATTTTAATATTTTTTTTAAAAATTAACTACTCTCCTACAACAAGCAATTAGTCAGGCCAGGTTCTCATTGAAGAAGAAAGAAAAGAGGAACATAAAACATAAACTTCTCTATAATGTATAGAGAAAGACGTCTCCAATGGCATGGGATAATAACAAAGGGTTTAAGATTTGCATAGCAAGTCTTAAGTTCGAGTCAAAACATGTATCTCTTATAAAAATCTAAAATAATTAAGATTTTACTTGTTCACTTTGATTATTCAATACATTTTCCTAGTTGAACGAAAAACATTCTCCTTAAACTCCGGATTCTATCAATCAGTGTCCCCTGATGGAAGCTAAAATCGGGCTAGTTTGAACAGAACCACTTAGCCCCTGTTTGGATGGGCGGTGTAACTGGTGTTTTGTTAAATTTCATTTTTTTTTGCATTTTAAATGAAATTTTTTTAGTGCGTGTAGATCATTTTTGATATGCTGATGTCAAAAATAATTTTTAAAAAATAAAAAATATCATTTTGATATATTTCATCATGAAAAGAAAGCTACCATAACCGTACTCTCAAACAGACACTTATGATATTTCTAAACCAATCACTAGACTTCATGTTAGAAGCGCTCAACTCAAATAAGACAGACTTGCAGGGGTTACAGCTATAGCAAGTATTAATAAACAGGAACCATCTCAGGAGTTTACATCTTTTTGTGATCTCAATTTCGAGCCTCGTGATTGCTAATATAATGATAATTGAAGACTTACATGATTGTTAACTTCAGAGTTTACAAGCTTGGGACTTGGGAGTTTATGTGATCTCAAGTTCGAGCCCTATGATTCCTAATATGATAACAATTAGAAGTTTATATGATCGTTAACTTCAGGGCTCATAAGATTAGTCGAATGCGCGCAAACTGGCCCAAACCATCACGATAATAAAATAAAAAGTATTAAGAAACAGTGTGTGTATACTGTCGAAGGTGCTGATTCATATGTACATGTTCAATTTGGTCAGAGAGAAGCTGGATGTTGTTTCACCAGAAGTTGATGGACTGTTTCTGCGTAGATCGAGTTATCACCATTTCCATGTAAAGGAAAGCTAACATCCAGCATGCGTGACATGGAATAAGTAAAGAATCGAAAAGAAAAACACAAGATTTGAACTCACAGATTATATATAGGAAGGAAATATAAGAAACAGTAACAAAAAATGATCTCAACGATTAAGAAAGTGCATATATTTCACAATTAAGGAAGCGCCTGTGCAACTATTTTCATGGAAGATTCATGAATACTCATCAAACCCAGAACCTTTGGAAAGGTCTCTTAAGACACCCTGCAAACCCTAAACCTCCCCAGAGAGATGACGACATGCAGTAAGTGCTGCCTGTTATTCACCATGCACGTAAAATTTATGAATTTATTTGCATGGGGTCCATCAAGAACAAAGAATGAGATGCTAATTAAGCATCAATTCTACCAGATCATCAGTGTAAAATTTATGAATCTATATTTTAGAGTCTCGGTACTTAACAGCTTAATTTTTTAGATGAGATGATTCTATGACTTGATATCAGAGTCTTGATAACTCAACGGTCATGAATTCAAATCTCATCATCCTTATTCTATTTGATACAAATCAAACATCCATGTGAGCCTGTATATAAATTTTAAACTCGAATAATTTTCACTTGAATGTATGTTAAAGAATAATATAAATTTTATTTCTAGATTTTTATCTAACAATTTAAGCTTTTACGGTGAGATGAATCCATGATATAGATGAAGTAAATTGACCCTTCTTACTCTGCATCTTGACAGTGGCCAAAGATGCAACGGGAAACACTTGGGGAAGCTCATGAAGGAAGAAGATAAAATTAGAGAAAGCGATGAGTGGTTTTTTGACACATG
This sequence comes from Salix suchowensis, assembly GCA_029030765.1. NCBI lineage: Eukaryota > Viridiplantae > Streptophyta > Magnoliopsida > Malpighiales > Salicaceae > Salix > Salix suchowensis. The sequence goes on along the minus strand of CM054996.1, from coordinate 11,526,998 downwards.
TAGGGATGGAAATGATGGAGAGTAACACAGCCCCTTGCTCTTTGATTGAAGGATATGATTGAGCATTTCTCAGTCCATGTTATTATATTTTTATTTGAGTTTATTAATTAGTTTTAATTTAAATTGTTTTGTTTTGTTAGACAAATTATTGGTTTGTTTAGGATTTTATTATTTATGTTTTTTTTTTTTTCATGTTATAAACAATTTTGATGAATTGAGAAAAAAGTCTTCTTCCCATGAGCTTGCTTAAAACTTTTCATTAGCTTTCAAATGCTATTATATTTTCTTCAATAAGAGATTAGATGAAAAACATATTATTGAGATTTTGAAGTTAGTTTAATTAGATCTTCAAAACTTTATGTTTGCAATTCTTTTTTGCATTATTTATTACCTTAATCTCTCACTTTTAGCATGATTTACTTAAAACACATGAAAAACTAATAACAACTATGAAAACATCGTATCAAGTTTGAATCAAGGCAACTATAAAAACATGATATCAATTTCAAATTTAGGCGTATATTTTTAGTAAGAATTTGGGATAGTCAGAGCTTTATTGTTTATTTAGACTCACAAAGTGTATTTTTCTTGAAAGTAGAGTTCCTTGCATAAAAAAACTATGAAAATATAATACGATATTAAAACAAATATAAGAAAGATAATTAAAGGGCATAAATATATCTAACTGTCATAATCCTAGTTCATTGACAAGACAATATAATTTGTTCTATACTTGAATTACTAAAAAGCCATCACAACATCTTGATTGTGGTCATTAAGAGCATTATTAGTCTTCTTCCCATGAGCTTGCTTAAAACTTTTCATTAGCTTTCTAATGCCATTATATTTTCTTCAATAAGAGATTAGATGAAAAACATATTATTGAGATTTTGAAGTTAGTTTAATTAGATCTTCAAACTTTATGTTTGCAATTCTTTTTTGCATTATTTATTACCTTAATCTCTCACTTTTAGCATGATTTACTTAAAACACATGAAAAACTAATAACAACTATGAAAACATCGTATCAAGTTTGAATGAAGGCAACTATGAAAACATGATATCAATTTCAAATTTGGGTGTATATTTTTTGTAAGAATTTGGGATAGTCGGAGTTTTATTGCTCATTTAGACTCACAAAGTATATTTTCTAGAAGGTGGAGTTCCTTGCATAAAAAAACTATGAAAATATAATACGATATTAAAATAAATATAAGAAAGATAATTAAAGGGCATAAATATATCTAACTGTCATAATCCTAGTTCATTGACAAGACAATATAATTTGTTCTATACTTGAATTACTAGAAAGCCATCGCAACATCTTGATTGTGGTCATTAAAGAGCATTATTAAAGTCATCATGAACTGCAATATTTGATATGATCAAATAGAGAAACCAAACTCTAACCTTATTTATAGACTAACATTGTAAGGAGAGGCTACATAAAAAAACACAAATTTATTAAAGCATAATAGCTCCACCACCACCATTACAATTAGTACTAGCATACATATCACTTCTTATACACCCCCATCATCTTCATATTGAATGTTTCTAGGGTCATCTATGACTCTCTCCTCCACTAACAATATTATTGTTATCTTCATCTTCCTCATTTTCTAGTTGGGCTTTTATATTATTATTTTTATTAATATAGGTATCCAAGCTAGCTTGCGTACATCTCGACTAATCCAATGGATCCTGAAGTTAATAACTATATAAGTTTTTAGTGACCATCATATTAGCAATTACAAGACTCGAACCTGAGAACACAAGAAAAGTAAATCCTTTAATCCTAAACTTTTATCACTGGATCACCTTGGAGATTTTATATTATTCATTTGTAATGTTGTTGTTATAGCATAACCTGGTGGTGCTACTGCTGCTGCTTGACCATTTGAATTTGACTATCTTTTTCGCATATAATGGGTGATTTAAGAGAAATCAACAATAACAAAGGGCTTGTAAATATTATTTTCAAAAAGTAAAAGAAAACCAATATAGAGAAACTAGAGCTCTATGAAATGAAGGAATAAAGTTAGGATCTTTAATTGGAAAGAAACCCTAGAATTCTGGGATTGAAATTACATTTTGATACTCAATTCTATTCCCATAATAATTTTACATTATATGCCCTTCCAAGATTATTGCTTCAAGGAACCCAACACACAGAAGTCTCTGGTCCTAGAACAACTGGTGACAGGCTGCCAAAACATAGAACAATTTGAGTTTATGTTCTATAGATCGAGTCTCTCATATCTTTTCTCCACCATTTGAAGTACTTACTGTGAATTACCTCGGCATTTCTGATAAAGAACAGCTGGGTTTATGAACAATTAATGGCCAATGTTTAGCTTATAGAGTCCCTTGAGAGATCCCTTGTCATGCTAGCAGTTTTGTCAAATGATTCTTGGGAATATATAATGATCTTCACACAGCGTTTGCAACTCGTTTACTTTTGAATCCAGAAGTTAAAGAACAGAAGTCTGTTCAAGTGTCATAGCCGTTTGGTTTAAAGGATCTAGGATGTTTCAAATCGAAGGGTTTTTGAACATTCTGAACTAGTTGGGCACCTGGAAAATGCTGTTTCTGATACATTTCAAGTTATTATCACAGAATCAAAGAGAGAAAAAACGGATAAAAGTAACATTTACTCACGTTACAAAGTGATCCATATCAGTTGTCTGTACATTCAACTAATCTACTCTTTCTGCTGAAACGACTGCTTATTTCATAACTTCATATCCAGCATTTACAAAAGAGTTCCCTGGAGCTGGAACCCAAGATCCTTGCTCTCTTACCTTGTATGCCTTTCTCGTATTGATCGAGTCATTTCAACATAACAAAATGCTTCATAAAACCAAATTAGTTGTATGGAAACACCGAATAACACACATCTCCACTCGAAACAAAGAGAAAATGAAGAAGAAGAAACCACAGTATACCTCATCAGGATCATTTCTGTTTTATGATCCTTAACATCTCTGTCGGATTCTTTAAGGTTTTCTCCAGGTCACATGTCTGACCGATACTCAAGTAAAAACATGATGCCTAGCATACAACTTACTAGCTAGGTATTCTCCATTCATTACTCCATACAAGACAAGGTTCAAATTGTCAGAATACGTATCTTCACTTTGCAATGGATATTACTATCTTTTTCATAAACTTTGTCTTCTGCTTTTTAGGTCACTTTTGGTGTGTTTTTTTGATGACAATAGGCATGCAAACATATTTGAAGCACTGGTTGGTAGACTAAGAGCGGCAAAGAAGCATAAAATTCTTACACATGAGGGTGAATTGTTGGTACAAGGAGTCCATGATAATGTCGAAATCATTCTCAAGCCAGCACCCCTGCCTGCATCAGGAGCAGCGACTGATTCGGATGTAAAGGAATTAAACATAAGTGGGTTAGCTTCCAGCAGATCATGTTCTGTCAAATATCATGTTGTATGAATAATATTGCTGTTCTAATTAAGACATAGTTGGATGAACCTCTGTTTGCCTTCATCTAAAACATATTTGCATGAAAGTGTAAAGTTCATTTCGTTTAGTTTGGCAGATTTATGCTTCAGGAAGAAAGAGAGATCTCAATCTTTCCAAAATCATGTAGTTCTTCTCTTCTTCCACCCATAAAGGAAATTTGGGTTCTAACCAAGGTGAAAAGAGTTAGATGAATAGAAGGGTAGGACGTGGTCCTCTTGTTTGTTTAGACATGCACTCTCAAAAAAAAATATATAATTTTTTTTCACATATTTCTTTAGATCCTTACATTCTCAATCCATCTAAATGGGAATTGAGAGGACATTTATTGTCAAGGAACCATCTCAATTAAAAGCTTAAGTTGTTTCCCATAATATTATTTATATTATTATCTAATACACTCACTCAATTAAAAAGCCCCTTGGGGGCTTAGGGCTTGAAACTTGCGCATATATACATCACCTTGTTCATGATTTTTATCAAATAGAATAGGGATGACGAGATTCGAACTCGTGACCGCTGGATCAACAAGGTTCTAATATCATGTCAAGGAACTATCTCATCTAAAAATTTAACTATTAGGAAAACCCTATAATATTATTTATATTACTCTCTAATATTTATTGTTTTATCATTTGGCTAACATTCACTCTCCCATCTCCTCTTCCTCTAACCCAACAACTAAAGGATGTATTGCTTTCTGCTCTTCCTTTTAGCGCAGAGAAAGAATCCTCAGTCATTCCACTATCACCCTTTCCAATTTTCATCATCTTCATTTCTCTCCTCCTAACCAAAAATGGTGTTAACTTGGTCCAAATCTGACCACAGGAAAGCACCTTGCCAATAGTATGTACTTGGTGGAGACTCTTGTGCTATGCTGTGGCCGGACCAAAACTTTTCTGAATGTAAAAAGATGACATCTAAAAAATAACTGAGACGACGATGTATTGGATTGACTCAAATTAATCCATCAAACCCGTGATTCAGGTCATGGACTCTAATAATTTAGATAACATTTTTTTAATTTAGTTTTATGATAAATTAATATAAATACCAATTTAAAATCAAACAGATATTGAATAATGAAATTAAAAAAAAAATAACAAAAACTAGAATTGGATTAAAAAAAGGGAAAAAAAAGTCAGGTGCACTCATGAAAACAAAACAAAATTAATTATTCGTTAAATATCAAAATATATATTACAAATAACAATTGGACAAAGTTTTGGAGTTAATATGGACATGAGAGTTATTTATAATTTAATTTCTATAATGCCTTGCATCTGTTTAACTAGTCATTGCAGAAAAAATAAATAAATGCTCATATATTTTATTGGTAAATATATTGATTATTATATTGTGACATTATTTTTGAAAGCATAATTATATTTTAACAATCTGAATACGTATTTAGTTATTAAATAATTTTCTTAACAATTTGATTGTACATAGGTTGTGTATTTTGTATTTTTAACAATTCATAGACTGTATTTTGTTATAAAAATCTTGTTTAGCAATTCAAGTATCTAATTAAATAAAAAATATATATATATTTAACTATTAATTATTATTTTTAATTAACATAGATGTCCAAACTAACTTGCATTTAACTATTAATTTGGTTGTACATAGGTTGTGTATTTTGTTATAAAAATCTTGTTTAGCAGTTCAAATATCTAATGAAACAAAAACCAAAATTAAAAAAAATTGTTTTAAACTTCTTTATCCTGATATATTCATATTTTCTCTTAAATGTCATTTTTTTTTTTTTAATCAAAATACCTCTTGAATCACACAAAAAAACACTTGAAAACCCTAGGCGCACAAGTTTGGTCTTGAAGCCCAGCCACCTGGGCCCTGAAACAAAGCCCAAGCCTTATGCATAGGCTATTTTATTTTTATTTTTTTTCTTGGGGTAGAATTCCCTAAAAAACAATTAAAAAGCAGGTACAGCGTTGTCTGGTTTCCAAGAATTCAACGACTAGAAATTCAGATTTAACTTTTTCTTTTGTCTAATAACCTATTTTTCACCTAAAAACACCTGATGAACATCTTTTAAGAGCTCCAAAAACCTACTTATCAACCCAAAACAATTTAAAATGGTTCAAAAACACAATCAAACCAGGAAAGATTTTTCTCTCTCAACCTTGATTTATTTGTTTTTCTATGAAAAAATTAAGGTCTGAAACAACCACCATCAAACTTCACTTGTCAAATGGAACTTAACAATTTTATACAAACTAGGTATCAAATTTGGCATAGATGGATGCAATTGAAAAAAATATAAGGACTGAATTGGGAATAAAATTTCAGAGCTGTAGTTCACTAGGCATTTTGGGAATTGTCCAGGTTTATTTTGTTACTGATTTATTTGAATAATGAAACGTCAACAAAATCTACAAAAGAGAAATCCACCAAGTTCACAGCTCTTCCTCACTCGGAAAACATTGAACCATACGCCAAAATTGTGATCAAAACAATAATTTTCAGAGTCGATGTTCTTTTTGTCCTCAACAGCTCCTATTGATTGATATTATATACACTTGTATTATCTTTTTCTTTCTGCTCTGTACAGAAATCATGATCTAAACAAGTGGAGGTGGCAGGGGTGCCTCCCGAAGTCCCAAAGCTTCTTTCATCCCAGTGGAACGCATGATCTTCAATGTTTAGTAACACAAATTCAAATGTAATTTCCCTTTTGAATTTCTTTGTTGCTCATATTTAATTCATATATTTGTCTTTGTAGCTGGGTTCCAATCATATGAATTTGAACATTTATTTTCATCATATTGAATTTATTCTTTATGTTTCTTCTCATACCATTAGAGCAGCAACAGCATACATTGACTCATTTGATCAGTCCTATGATCTTAGAACATAAATTAGCTAAATTACTCAAAACAATCAAACAGAGTCCATTGGCAATTACTACCACAAGCTTTTAACATATGGTTTTTAATGCTATTTCCATTGTACATGCTAATTTCTTCTGCTTTTTTGGGTAAAATATGTATACTTGCTTCATGAATGTACATATATGGATGAGCTACATATATGCTTTGGCTGTCCCTAGAGAAAGTTTCTAGTCTGCCACAGTCCATGGTTAAGGTGGTTCCATACATTGAGATGAAGTTATTATTACACTTCAATGAATTGATAATCCGAACCAGTTAGGGACTCAATATTTGCAGATTCTGGATTGCAGAACAAGGAATGAAATTGAAATTACTGCCGGGTTATGTTCTACAAAACAGATACATTTTTCCATCCATCTGACAGAATGCTTGCAGATTCTAGATGACACGAGATTGTGATGTAAAAATATTGTTGCAGGGGTATGTTCTATGATGCATATACAGATTTCAGCATTCATTCATGTCCTCAAGCAAGGAAGTTTCGTAATTCAAGTGCAATCCATTTGAATTGAAAAGTATTTTACCCACAGCAACATGATTTTTTTTAATAAAAAAGCATGTTATGCTTATCTTATTTAAGAAGCATTTGTTCTTTTGGACTCTGGTTTGCATTAATTTACACATCTGGGTAGGGGAGGGAAATGGATGGATAGTTCTACAATGCAGATATACTTTTGGATTTTGTTCTTTTGTGTCCTTACCTAAGTGAGTTTAACCTTCCTGGTCAAGTATAAATCATTTTTAAGGAATATTCTGTTTCCCCTACAAATCTGCAACAAGATTATAACACAACGAATGTTCTTTAGTATGAGGTTTAGATGTCATTGAAGGGACATGTTCCACAATGCAGAGACAATTTAGTATATGTTCCACGTTTGCAGAGACAATTTGTATGTGGACGTTTTCCCATCCAATTGTTTGAATTGAATGTTTCAAGGTCTAACGGTGCAATTTGATTGCCAAAACAAAACAAAAAAAAGTGTCATTGCAAAGCAAGGACATGATAAGTTGGAGAGAACCAGAAAACAAAAATAAAAAAATAGGTTGTGAAAACAAAAAATATCAGAAAACAGATTAGTTCACTGACAATGAGACATATTGTTGAATTGCCTATGCCAAAAGTGAGGATTTGGCATGAAAAGGAGCAAAGGATTAGTGTACACAGTTCGGTAAAAAGAAAACAAAACTACAAGAAGCAACTTTGACTTCTTTGTGAAACTAGTTCCAACCAAATATATTTTATTGTCAAGATTGTCCAGTGAGGATAAATGCTTGAAGGAGGCTCTGAGCTGCTTGGGTTTCATCAGGGGTCCCAGATATAACAATAATCCTGTCACTTGTTCCTAGACGAGGTTCGTGCACTATTACCTTGGCACCTGAGATCTGATTAAGGAACACCAGAGGATAAGCTGAAGTAGATTTAGGATCAGTTGTTATAATGTATGTATTAAGTTTTTTAAGACGTGAAAAAACTTTTTAGACACACCATTCTGAGCTATTCCTGAAAGATGAATAAGGTGACCACTAAGTTAAAAATAATGTGATACTCATAACAGGGAGGCACATTTCTAATGCTCAACTTCTATACCTGATTGTGATAGGTAAATAGTTAAAAGAATATTTTCCTTAAAGCTTTCCTGTTTCCTCAACATAAGCACAGTTGAAAGATCAAACTTCAAATGTAGGGTTTTGTTTATGCTTTTTCCTATGAGAATCAAGTTATATTATTGAAATATTTCGCTGAGTATTATTTGTCTTCTATAGGTGCAAGTCTTGTGTGGAGGGAATTTAAGATATATAATAGTTAAGGTTGCCTTCAAAGAATTTCAATTGGCTTGTTTATAGCTCAAGTATTTGAGATTAGTTTGGCATCATGGTTGTTGGCATTGCAATTGTATCGTATTTGTGGTTGACTACTGGAGTTGATTGTTTATTATGGTGGTGGGTATCAAACTGATTGTAATGTGCCTTCTCTCTTGTTTCACAATTCAGTTGTGTATAACAAGAGGTTGGTCCTTTTTACTTCAGCAGCAGGTACTAGTCAAGTTGCTGTCTTTTTACATCTGATAACGAGGTTAAATTTTACTTACAGAGAGATGTAACCTTATGTGTCAAAAATTAAAGGAAATTTTCTAAAGGGTAGGCCTCAAGTTGTCAGGCTGATCCTATTCATGTATATCAGTTCAATAATTCATGAGGATTGTGTTTATAATTCATACGAGACCTATAAGAACAGAAACATCATGAATATATCAGTACAAAAAAGAGTAGCTTGCAATAAACTAGCAAAAAAATTAACTTTCAAATTTAAAAAGGGAAAAAATGAAGAAATAAAATTATGATCAAGCTAGCTAGGTAGAGAGCGTATTCCTTATCTCATTAACCAGAATAATCTGGTCAAGGAGAAGAATGTAAATTGATGCTTGAGAATAAAACTTTAAGTAAAATTATTTTGATGCCTTGAAAACTCAGTTCACTGCATCAACATTTTTCTCTCCATCAAAATAACAAACCAAAAAAAGAGGAAGCAACTTATAAATACCCTCTAGAATTATCAGTGTGAATCAGAAATTTCAATTCAATGAGTAATAAATCAAAATGATGAAATTTTTTATCTATCGTGATCAAGACAAGAACAAAAGAAGCAATATTTGTGGAGAAATACAGCCAAAAAGTACATACCTGTCTCAAACGAGCTAGATTGCTACCATTCTCCCCATATACAGAGACAAAAGCATTTTCAGGAACTACAATCTCCACAGTTGTGTTTGTAACAAAAGCAGACTTGCCTCCACTGCACATCAGAGGAAAGAGTCACCAACTCATAAAGTGCAAATGATCAGCAGTTTTAGATGGCACTCCGGGAGAACGCTTAATCACATTTCAATTAATAGAAGTGATTTATTTATTTCCTATAAAATTTGGGTTGAAAAAAATGTCTTAGGTTTAGGGATCAAGATTCATTGTTTTCAATAGTGCTTTTTCCTGTTCCTTTCTAGTAAATTTGCACAAAATCTAATTAATGATTAAAACAGCAATAGCCAGCATGATGAGACTCAAGTCAAGTAAGCCTCAATCAACTAGTCCCAACCAGCTACATGAGTACTTTCTTTCCATTCATATATATCTAATCTGCTGAGGTTTCTAAGAATTTTGATACTAAATCCCTAGCAACGCTATTTTTGGTACAAGTATTCCTATTCTAACTCCTGCAATTCAACAAGTTTTTATACTAGATGCTGTTTAATACAAGTGTAACAGTCTTATATTTTTTGCATTAAGTAATGTGTTACTAACCTGCCAAGCTCTAAGCCAGCTTTAAGAGAAGGCAATCTCCTGCTGACATCTGCTATGCCCCGTGGATTTACTCTAGGTATTGTCTGTAACCAATCCCACCAATACAAAGTGGACAAAAATTATAATCCAACAAGGGGGGGCAGACAAATATTAATATCCAACAGTGAGGGAGAGAATACCTGTGATGCCCACAACCTTGGTGAAGGAGGGCGATCTAAACTATGTGAAAGTCCAAGATGGTCCATATTCTGAGCTATAACAGTTTGACGACTTAGATTATGAGAATTTCCAGCTGTTGGCTGCAAAATATAAGGGGCAGCATCCCTTGCTGGCTCCCGCAGTGGATCCCTCACTGGCTCCCTATACAGATCCCTCGCTGGCTCCCTGTACAGATCCCTCACTGGCTCCCTGTACAGATCCCTCACTGGCTCCCTAAACAGATCCCTCACTGGCTCCCTCAAAGTATCCCTAACAGTTTCCCTCGATGAATCCCTAAATGAATCTCTCAGTGGGTCTCTCACTGGATCCCTCAAAATATCTCTCACTGGCTCCCATGATGAATCCCTCACTGGGTCCATCAATCTCACATAGGGACTGGTCTCAGCTAATACAGAAGAATTGCTCCTTGCTCCAGGAGTGCTCAGCATGCTGGAGAAAAGATTATCCCGAAGTCTTCCAGTAATGTGGTATATTGCATCTTTCACATGCAAAAAATCTCCAGAAATCTGTTAGACAAACAGCTCAACAAGGAATCGGAAAATCATCCTATGTTAGAGCAGGAAAGTAAAAGGGACTTGGGGTTGACCAGAATAAAATGTTGATTAATTATTTTACTTCAAAAATCCAGAGTTTTTACAAGTTATAAAGACCTTGAATCATAACTCTTTTCATACTTCAAATTCATTTAATTAATTCCACCTAAAAAAAATTAAAAGCATGGTCTTTGGTATCCTTGTGCATTCATTGTACCAACTAAAAAAAGAGATGATAAAGACTCCGTCATACCTCTACCACATGATCAGTCTCCGGCACACACTTCGGGTTACGCTGGTCACCCATTATTATTCTTATGCTGGTACTGGTTGCCTTGCGCATTTCTGAAATTATAGTGCCTCCTTTTCCCAACAAACAGCCTACTTGGCTTGGTGAAACTACAAGCCTTGCAGTAACAGGTGACCCCCTGCTGGAGCCCGCATCCAGACCCTTTTCAATGCCAGACTCCACAGCCCTCAAGAAAACAAGTACAACAGTCTTTTGTGCAGCTGAGTACCGAGACTCTGGGTTCTGAGGGGGGAAGAAAACAATGCAATTCATCATTAGTACTACTTCCAACACCATAACCATAGCATGAAGAGGAATATGAAAAAGGATACATAACGCCAAACCTCAGATGCAGTAATAGTAATTAGTCGCTCATCACACTCAGCCACTGTAGGTCCAACGCTTATAGCAGCACCTGTCTCATTTTGAAGAGCCCTGACAATGTTGCCACCTTTTCCAATAACACCCCCAGTCCTATCGTTAGTACAGAGAATTCTAAAAACCACTTGCTGTTGTGGTATGTTTGTATCTGATGTGACAACCCTGTCAGACTCCGATGACAAATGATGGACTCTGGAAGCATAATTAATGGAGCTCTTTGGTATGGTGGGGAGCCCTAAAGAATGTTGTGGTATAGTGGGTAGCACTAACGAATTCTGTGCTATGGTGGGAAGCACTGCAGAACGCTGTGGATGAATTTCTACACGCACATCAGACAACGAGACTCTAGAAACAGCCTCATCAGGTTTGATGTTGGTCACTCTTGTCTTATCAACCGGGTGGCAATCTTGAAGGCAGCGAGAAACAGCAACAAGTCCTTTCTTTACAGCTGAAACATCCCCTTCAATCTACAAATATCAAACCATTCCCACAAGAACAATAAAATTCATTCAACTGCTAATGAATTTGTTTCCGAAATCACATTAATAGAATTTAAAGCTCAGTGTTTGCACTAGGAAAAAAACACTAACAAAGCCACAAAAAGATCAAAACTTTGAATTCAATATCCCTAAAAAAACAAAAGCCCTATTGTAGATTAGAATTACCTCAATAATCTCTTCATTCGAACCAGCACAATCAGGCAATTTATCAGCCAAAACTTTAATTTTACACCCGCAATCTTTCCTAATCTTCTCCACTACTTTCCCTCCTTTCCCAATAACTGCCCCAACCGAACTCACCTCCGCTAACATCCTACAAGAAACCACTCCATCCGTCACCGAATCACTCTCCGCTGCCACCTCTAAAATCCTCTCAAAAACCCTAACCAAAGCCTCCTGCCCCTTTGAAACCTCCAATGCACTCTCAATTCCACTAAATACTACCTCCGATTGCTTAATCGGACCGATCACCGTTATGACCCGATCCGTTGATTCGGATGGAGCATCTTCTATCCGAACCTTGGCTCCGGTTTGTTGTTGTAATCCTTTTATTATGTTTCCGGCCTTTCCTATTACGCCGCCGATTCTCGACGCGTGGCAGAGAAGGCGGAAGGATACGTGTCCCAGAGGGGACGGGTAGCGGAGCTGCTGAAGCAGAAGGCTGGGGCTTTGGGCGTTTGTTGGCAGAGGACCCGTTGGGGTAATTCGGGTTGGGGTCGGGCATTATGGTATTAGGGTTTATGGGGCGTTTTGCAGGGGCAGAGAGAAAAGGATTATACCTTGTTGTGGCCATTATATACTTCGCTGAGAGGGGGGGGGGGGAGACAAGCGTGTGGATATTAATAAATTTCTGGTTTTTCTGTGCGCTGGTCAATTTGTCTTCTCTCAGTGAGTGTGGAAGGAGGAGATGGAGAAAAAGGTCGTCCGACTTTTTTAAGTCTGTACAAAACGCGTAAGCGGTCATCTATGCATTGGGTTTTTGTTAAATTAGACCCTATTCTTTACTTTTATTCAATTATATCCTTTGATTTTAATTCAATTATATCCTTTGATTTTATCCAATTATATTTATCAATAACCAAAGTGTTCTTTGTCTGCCTTCACGCATAGTTGTCGGATTCTCAACAGGTGAATCGGTGTTTTATTACCGATCACAAGTTTTATAATGTCCGCGGTTTGACTTTACTGACTATTTCAGATTATGCTCAGGTTGAAAATGTATTTTGATATTAGAATATTAAAATAATTTAAAAATATAAAAATATTTAATTTAAAATAAAACATTAAAATAAAAATAAATCAAAGTTTTTTAAAAATATTTTTAAAATACGAGTTAAATACCCTTTAAAGGTTTGACTCAATCTAAAAAATGAGGTTATTTAATAAAAAAAATAAAAATATATATGTATTATTTTAGATTAAAAATTTATTGTTGATTAATGATCTTTTTATTATTCAAATTTAACCGAATTAATTTTTAAAATAATTTAATAACAAACTTAGCCGAAGCTAAACTTTTAGTGTCTGTTTGTGAGCGTGGTTGAGGTTGTTTTTAAAAGTGATTTTCATTTAAAAATGCATCAAAATAATTTTATTTTTATTTTTTAAAAATTATTTTTGACATCACCACATGAAAAAAAATCTAAAAATACTATTTTTTAATTTAAAATAAAAATTAAAAAATAAACTTTTTTAAAACAATTTTTCAAAAACAATTTTCAAACGCATTCCCAAACACCCCTTTAACTAATCAAACCTTGACATTTACATGATTTAATTAGCATTTAGAAAATGTTTGGTTTCAAAATTATTTTACTCGAGTTTTCATGTTTCTTTGGAAAACAATGGTCATCTACCATAATTATTTGGAGTAATAGTGTGTTTGGGACTGCATTTCAAAAATATTTTGGAAAAAAAATTAAAAATTTATTATTGTATTTTTTACTTTAAATTATTTTTTGGTGTTTTTATATTATTTTTATGTCTAATATCAAAAAATATTTTTTAAAAAAATGTTATTTTGATGCATTTTTAAAGAAAAAAAACATTTTCAAAAGCAACTGGAACCACACTTCCAAACAGGCATTAACAAGCATGGGAACTCGAGAACATGCATTAATGTGGGTGTTCGGGTCAATTTGTGTGTATCTTAACTTATCTCACGGGTCTTGAAGTTAACGAGCATGTAAACCTCTAGTAGTTATCATATTAATAATTATATAACTCAAACATAGGAAAATAGGAGAACCAATGATGAATTGACTTTCTTTGAATAAGTCTTAGCTTAAGGTTGACCCTGTAACAATAAATAAATAAAATAAACAAGCTAAGACAATTGTAACTAATAAATATATAATAATAAAAATATAACAAACAAATTATAATGTTTTGCTTTGGTTTATGTTTATTTAAAAAAAAATCATATTATCATATTAGTTTATTTTTTAAAAATAATTTATGAAATAAAAAACTCATTGAATCCAATGGTTGACTCAGAATAACCTAGGTTGATTCAATGTATTTTCTTATCAATATTAAATAAAAATATTATTTACTTAAAATCTTATTTTAAATCCATTATTATTATTATTATTATTATTATTATTTAGAAAAAACAAGTCAGCAATAACTTTTGTATGCCAATGGGAAACTTTCCCCGGTGCTTGCCTTGTCCAAGTTTTATTTTCTGAGCAATGGTAATATAAATACAATTAAAGATAACAATGGAACCATGTTTTTCCAAGCATCGATCCGAGAAGAACATTTACAACCATCCCCTTTACTCTCTCTACTTGTTGTTGCTAACAATGCCCTCCTTTCTTCTACTGCCATCAAAAAATACTGCCATCCATTATTTTGTTTAGTTGGATCATATAACAATGATTAGCATAGTTATGAATTCCGTTCCGTTCCGTTCCGATTGGAACGGGCGGAACATACCATTCGTTCAAAAAACCAAGACAAAACGGCGTTGTTTTCATCTCAGTTTTAATTTCGGTTCGTTCCGGAAATTCTGGCCGAAACGCCTCGGAATCATTCCGAGCATTCCGTTCCGGCCAAAAATATTCTTCTCAAAAATTTTAACTACTTTTTATCAAATTAATATTTTAATTTTTTTTTATTTATACATTAAATGCACTGAGTCTAAAAATAGACCCGGTGAACTGAGCCTAAGAATAGACCCGGTAGCATGCTATAAAGAAAATTCCTGATTTGTATTTATAGAGAAATTCTTTGGCTGACATTCTTCTTGACCGATGTGGGATAGAGTTTGAAGCTTTAAAGCTTCAGACTCTAAAGCTATCCCACATTCTAGCGATGTGGGATAGCAATGAATGATTTGTCCAGTGGACAAATGCATTGTTTGTCCACTGGACTGGAACGTTACAAGTTACACAACTTGTAGCTTATATATATATATATATATATATATATATATATATATATATATATATATATATATATATTATAAAAAAATGTTGCGTCAACTTTCATTTTATAAAAAATAAAAATTATATTTTGTTTTTTTGTTTTTTAATTTTTTTCATATATATATAATTAATTATATATCAACAGTACGACACCGAAACGGCACACCGGAACGTTCCGTTCCAATCGAAAAACCGGAACGGTATTGACAACTGATTAGTGGCAATTTCAGGACACACACACACACACACATATATATATGATGGTCTTTATAATTACATGCAAGGTTGTCAAAATCACAATTTTGACACGATATGAAAGTAGCTTCTGAACTCGGATTGTAAAATCAGAATGGTAAAATCAAAAAATCATACCTGATTTAAAATAATTTAAAAATACATTACAAAATAATTATGTCAATATATGAGAATCAATATATGAGCATTAAAAAAATACTATTTTTTATTTATTTTTAAACCCGGGGGGGTAGCCTGGGGGTAAACCGAGAGGGAGGGACATAGACGACACACGACAAGGCTAGGCCTTGGGGGGGGCAAAAGGATAGCCCAACAGGGCATGGGCAATCGGCAAGATTAATGGGATCATAAAATCAGATTAGATCGATTTTTATGATTTTTGTTTGATTTTAATGGGTTCTAATTTTTCTACCTAATTTAACCAGTATAATTTTGTGAGTCAACTCATGATTTTAACAGCAATGATATATGGGATAGCCCAACAGGGCATGGGCAATTGACAAGATTTGTGGGATTGTAAAATCAGACCGGATCGATTTTTATTATTTTTGTCTGATTTTAACGGGTTTTAATTTTTCTACCCGATTTAACTAGTATAATTTTGTGAGTCAACTCATGATTTTAACAACAATGATTACATGTCTTTTGAATTTACAATCTATTTAGGATTACATAGCTTTTGAGTTCTTTTAAAAAGTATATTTAATTAAAAGAATATTAATTTTTAAAATAAAAAAATATTTAATATATTTTTAAAAACATCATACACCACAATACTAAATACATTATTAATAAAAATGTAAATATGGAATCCAAGTCATCTCGTGTCATCAGTGTGGGTGTGTGTAGCACTGACCATGGTCAAATAGGATAATTAATTTGAGATTTTATTAATGGCTATAGTTTTATTAACATAACTCCTTCACAAGTAGCGTAAATATTGGGATTCAACATGGAAATTTTATTTATTTATTTTATATAATTAAGTGTGCACCACAATAGAAGGCAATGACTTCCTTCAGTCAACAAACACGACGTCGTGCTTTAAATGATCATCCGCGTAGTGTTTCTCATTCCTTGTACAATAAAGGGCCATTTCAAATGAGAATCGTTGAATTTTATACGTTTGACTCATTTTTTGATATTCTACACGTTTAAAGCAAGCACAGGAACGGAGTGAAATTACGGAAGGATCGTGGTTTGTTTCTATTAATTGTATTTTAAAAATATTTTTAAAAAAAATTTTAAATTTTTTTTATGTTTATTTTTTCATTTTAAACTAATTTTTTTTGTGTTTTTTTTATCATTTTAATATGATGATATTAAAAAATAATTTTTTAAAAAATAAAATAACATCATTTTAATATATTTTTAAACAAAAAATACTTTCAAAAACAACTCAACCACACTTCCAAACAGATGCATTTTGCATTCTAGCGATAGATCCGTTAAAACAGCTTTCATGTAAAGAAAATGCAAAACAAATCGTGAATCACAGACTTAACTTCTTTTGAGGACGATTTTATATTGTGTTTCAAAAATATTTAAAAAAAAATATTTTTATTATTTATTTTAAATTATTATTTTTGATATTATTAGATCATTACAATATTAAAAATCATTTAAAAAAAACATAATTTTAATACATATATAAATAAAAATCATTTAAAAAAAAAACGTAACTATACTCCCAACCAAAAAGACTTGACTTCTAAACAGTTTATGTATGACTTGTAAACAGTTTATGTAATGATGTTCCCAACTTCCCATGGCTGGCATTTGGCCACATGATCCCATTTCTTGAGTTCAAATTAGCTTCAAAGGGTATTCGAGTCTCCTTCATATCCACCCCGATAAATCTTCAGAGGCTGCCTCCTGTTCCTTCAAATTTGGAAAACCATTTAAAGTTTGTGGAGGTTCTGTTATCATTTATCGATGGCCTGCCGGAAAACTGTCAGGCTACCATTGACGTATAGCTAGACCAAATTCAGTGCTTGAAGAAAGCCTTTGATGGCTTACAGGTCTCATTAGAAAAGCTTGTACGTGAGGATTTACCAGACCTGATTCTGTCCGATTTTATCCGATGTTGAATGTTACGGAACCATCTCAAACTAAAAAGTTTAAGCTTATAAGTGAGACTCCAGAATATGATTTATATTATTCTCTAACACCACCCTCAAGTGAAAACTCTTTGGGCTTGAAACTTGCACAGACTCACATCACTTTATTCTTACTTTTTTTATCAAATAAAATGAGGATGGTGAAATTCGAACTCGTGATCGCTGGGTCAACAAGGCTTTCATACCATGTTAAGAAACAATCTCACCTAAAAGCTTAAACTTTTAAATAAAATCCCATAATATAATTTATATTATTCTCTAACAGGACTCCACAGTGGTACCAGAATGTTTTTCTTTTCCTTCTCTTGTTGCTCATAGACCCGATCGAGCAGCAGTAATGTTCCACAATATGAATTCTCCTGATGTGTCTGGTAAGTTGACTGATCATCGGTTTGCAGTGCGAAGCTGTAGAAAGTTTGAAGGAGCATATGTAGATTTTCTTGAAGAACTCTACCAGAAACCAGTATTTCCTGCCGGTCTGCTTCCATGGAATACTGTCAAGCACGAAAATCAGAGGTTTTTGTCGGATTTGGAACAGAGTACAAAATGCCTGTTCAACAAGTCCATGAATTGGCCCATGGAATTAAGCTTTTTAAGCTGTTATTTATATGGATTCTGAGAAAGCTAGAAGGACTGGACATCTCTGAATTGCTTCCAACTGGATTTTTGGATCGCACATCTGATCGTGGAATTGTATCTGATCGTGAAATTTTTGCTAACCAGGATCTCCATGATAACTATATAGAGGAGTTTATTAATTATATTTCAACCATAAGAAAAGGTAAGGTTTGAGGAAGGCTAGCTGGGGGGAAACATATGTATAATGGTGATTCCAGCTAATTAAGTCTAAAGCAATTCAGGGATTCCGTCTCAAGGTGTGATATGGATTTTGAATTTTTATTGATGATGGCCAAAATATTATTAAGACCAAGAACAAAATCATATTTTTCTACGAATTTTCCATGTGTTTCTTAATAATCAGATTCTAGTAGCGGCAATGAAAGAAAACATTCTGATTCTTAAAAAGTTATTGCCATCAAGTTGAGAGCAAGAATGTTTGAATCAACAGTAACTAACTGTTCTCGCAAATCTTCTTCATCTTCAGATATGGACAGTTTAGATGCTACCATATATATTGAAAATAAGTTGGGAGTGGATCTACCTTTAAGCTCTTTGCTCTTTTTTAAGCATTTAAGAGCTGTTTTTTAGAACAATTAAGAGTGTATTTAAGGAAAAGGGGGAAATGTACAGAGAATTGCCGGCCATTTACAGCCGGCCAACTTGGGAAGGAAACAGGCTTCCCCCCAAGACAAAGCAGAATGCCCTGCACGGGCTAAACGCATATAAGAACGTTTATCAAGAAAGAATTTCCTGATCATCAATGGCATCAAACTGCTGCTGCTATTTTGGTGGCCTTGTACCAGGACTTGAAGCTTAGGGGCCCACACTTTAGATAAACTAAGCAAATTTTCCAAGTTTATAGAACCTAAAAAGGATATGGGTGTCAATGGAACTCCATGAAGGCAGAAGAGGATCTATTATCAAAGACACGATTTTTTATACAATAATTTGAAATGATGTGATTATCTGATGTAATGGTACAAGAAGGTGGTTTAGATTTGTAATACAAAAAACTTGCCCTTCAAACTGGGAAAGGGAAGAACATCAAGAAGGAACAACATTAAATCCCACATGGCCTTCCATTTTTTCATGCCAAAACTCTCCAAGCCATGTTTTTCAATTAGGTAGGAAAGATGAGAGGCATGGAACTGTCAGCAGTCCGAGTTTGGAACGGTCTGCAGGGACTTGAAAGTTGCAAATTGTTGATGAATAGGATCGTAGCGGCAGAACAACTTAAGTCAATTCTTATCACAACTTTTGAAGGATCACCATAGAATCAAACTTCATATCCAGGGTTTACTTTCTGTTGAACATCTCCATAACTCTCTAACTCTTCCATGTCTTCTAAACTTCCTAGAAATAATGGCAGTCTTTGATGCAGTTTGACTGGTTGCATGGAGAGAATCCTGCTTTTACCATCAGAACCTCTGCCCCCAGCTTGCTCAACAAGAAAACTGAGAGGATTTGCCTCGTAAACTAGACGAAGATGGTCCCTTGGGATTCATTGCTACACCACCATACAACAGTGTTCGATGGAAATCAGCTACGAGAGAACATATATAACGAGCAGAGTACTTCTTGGGGTATCTGCCTTTCCCCTGTCTAACAGTGTCAATATATTGCCTTAATCCTTCAGGCCAGTCAAAGTATCGCGCATCATTTACAGAATAAATTTGCCCTGGCATAGTAAACAGCAGTCATAATGGGATCTTATGGCTTCTGTATCAAAATTTGATATTTATCTTTTTCTCTTCAAACAAATATGGATGCCAACACACACTAATATTAACAATGGCTGTGATTACTAAATTACAACTAAATATTTCCAATATGGTTCTATAATGAATGAAAATTTTCATGTTAAAATCGAGTGAAAGTTATCGGTACTAAGCCCCAATCCATCAGGGACCCAAAGACTAGCCGAGATATAGTAATGCGATAGTCAGGAGTGCACATTTGGCTTCCTAATATTTATTTTTTCAGCTCTAAGCAATATAGAAAATATCAAACTCGCTTAGGAGTTACATTCTAAATAGATGGATTTTACTTGATTATTATAGAATTCTTGTGTTTTTATAATACAAATGAAGTTCCAAAAATCTAACTTTCCAAATAATAATAATACTAACAAAATTAGAAGTATTACCTCGAGGAGGAATCTTAATGTCTTGATGAGTCAGAATGAAGTCTCCTGTGGAATGATCCAGTGTAAATGCATGCGTTCCAGAACCAAAGCTGGTGCAAAGTATAGTGGCTGATGAATACAGAACATACCCAGCAGCTACAAGCTTGGCTCCACTTTGCAGTGAATTCAGCGTAGCCTTTTCCTCCCGGGGTAGATGATCCAGTTCAACAATGCGCCTGTATATCCCAAAAATTGTTCCTGTCGGAATGGAGGCATCAATATTTCGAGACCCATCAAGAGGATCTGTTACCACCACAAATGGACCATCATCATTAATCCAAATTGGAGCATCATCTTCTTCTGAAGCCATAACAGCAACTTTTCCAGATTTTTTAAGGGAAGATAAGATGATTTCATTCTGCACAACACAATCCATTGGCCAAAACTGTCACTTCCTTTTGTTTTCATTCTTATATGCTGGTTAATGGATATAGGTTGGCGTTCTAAGACCAGCAAATCCTTTCATAAGATTCTATTTTTTTACTTCACTCTAGGCCACAATCAACAGTTACCTTTCAAACTTAGGATTAAGACAAAAACTTTCAAACGAGCAAAACATTAAGGACCTTATAATGCAGCATACTATACAGGCATAACTAAACATCATAAGATGGACAGTGTCTAAATATAGTAATTTCAATGAAATCTAAATACCCCCACTCCAACATTACCAAATAAAGTTTATATGTATGATGAAAGAAGCACTAGCTTCAAAAACCAACAAGAAACCCTCAAATATCGAGGACCTTACAATCCAATATACCATAACTTGTTAGACTCAACTACAACCCATAAACCAAAAATTCTAAACATCGTTATAAACAAAGAGATGAAGTAGACATACTGAGACAATATCAAGAGGTTTTGGCGCGTCTCTGCCCGAACCACTGTCGCCTCCAGCAAAACTACTCTGTTTACTGAGACTAGAGTTGAAAGGAGATGCCACAAGAGCTGCAATTCTCTTACAAGCATATTGTATATGCTCAAACAACACCACCAACTCATCTCCCAAACCAATCCCTCCCTCCCCCATATATTCACTCAAAGTAGAAAACCCCTTTTCGCTACTTGAAGAAGTACTCATTTGTGATCTTACAATAAACCCACTTTGAGAAGCCATTTTTGGCCTGAAAAGATGACAATTTTCGGCAAGAAGTGAGCTATTTGATGGAAAAGACTGGATTTTTGAAGGGACAAAGAGGGTTTTTGGAGGAAAAAGTGAAGTTGGGAATGTAGGTACGGTTGATGATTGCATATTTAGAGTGGGAAAGCTAAGGGTGATTGATAAAGAGATTAGTAGTTAATGGTTTCATTGGAGATGATTCGAAGTTTTTGCTTTTGAGTTTTCTTCCGGGGATGGATCAGAGGTTCTTGGCTTACATATAGTTTGCAGGAGTGAGACACAACAAAAGTGAAACAGATAATCAGCAAAAAGATTGGAAAATGATGAGATTGCGGTTATAACCAGTTGCAGTGTAACCATTAAAGATAAGGGTAAGAGCCTAGAGGTGCTCAGTCCCCTTAATTATTAATCAAAGTACAATATCCTCAACATATTTTATTTAGTTGAATTAGTCCCTAATCAAATTTAGAATTCAATCATGTCCTTATATGAGGCATAGGACTTTGTTGATTTAAAAAGTGGATGCAAACTAAGTTTTAGTTAAAAGATAGCTTGATTAAATCCTAATGTGGGAGATAATTAATAATAAATTTGTCAAATATGAAATTCATCAAATTAATTATTTTTTATTTTTTATTATCGTTACAACTCGATTCATACTCAAGTAATCAAACAATGACTCATTAAAAAGAAAGAAGAAAAGATAAAAGTAAACCTCAATAATAATCTCTATGTGTGTTTGATAATGTGATATAATGTTCTTTTTTAAATATGCTTTTTAATTAAAAATTTATTAAAATAATATTTTTTTATATTTGTTTTTATAATATTTTTAAATGAAAATTTTTAATAAGATATTTTAAATTGTAGAAGCTACTTTAGTGCCAAAAAATATACTAAATAAGTAATTTTCATATTCGATTCCATTGAAATTATATTTTTATTTGTAAGAAAACTTTTTTTATTGAAAATTAATGTTTAAGTTTAGAAATTTTAATAGAAGTCCTAATTAAGAAATCAAAATTGTTAGTGAGAAAGGAAGCAATAAAATTGTAGGGATCAAAAGTGATAGTGTTTCAATAATGAAGGACCACATTTTGAAAGAAAACCACAAAAAATCTCGAATTTAAAACGCTCCCACCAAAACTACAACTCAGTAGCAGAAGAAGAAGTAAAAAGAAATCCCTAAAAAAATGTCGAAGTTCGAGTACCCAATACTCTCCCGTGCGGACATGATAACGATCCTGGCTGAGTCACAAATCGCCGCCGTTATCGAGAATGATCTCAAAAACCCAACCCCTGATTTCGTCTCCGACATCTACACCCGTCTCTTAGTCTACCTCGATCTTCTCCACGAGTGAGTCATCAATCAACTCACTTTTTTTTTCCTTAAATATCTGTTAATTAGTAAATTAATTGTGGTGTGGTGTAGGGAAGATGGAGGGCAAGTTGAATTTGCAGCATTAGAACAGCTAGAGAACCCACATTACCATGTCGGGTCGGCCCGGGCTATTAATAATTATATCAAGATTAAAGAGGTTATAGCATTGCTTCAATGCCCTGCTGTTTTTACTCTCAAAGATCTTTTGAAGCCCCAAGCAGATCGCACTCAATTTTTTCTCAGTGCTATTCTTAATTTCTGTCTTCATAAAGACTCCAAAATGAATGAATTGAGACCCATTGGGGAGGAACTCTCGCTTCTTGACGAGCAGCGAAGAGAATTCGATGATAAGATTTCCCAGGTTGGGTTGCGTTGTTATTATGATAATTTAACTAATTTGCTGTGTTTTTTTTTGGTGAATGTTTTGTTTATTTGGGTTATGCAGTTGAACGCAGAGATTGCGGAATATAATGATGCGAGGGAGAGAGAGTTACCGCTTGTTCAAGAGGTTGAAGGTAAAGTTAAAGAATTGCGCCAAAGGATTGGTGACCTCAATAACCACCAGATGTCTCAGAGAGCTACTTACCGGAAATTGAAGGAGATGAATACAGAAATGGATGGGGAGGTAAGTAAGATGTTGAATGCTGGTTCTTTGTAGATTCTGCAAATAATTCAGAGATTGATATGCTTTGACATTGGGCTATTTTGTTCTCTGGCCTCGTTATATCAAATTGAATGAGAACAATAAAAAACTTTACCATGTGTATACGTAGGCTTACCTTACAAATATGCACCTACCAATTATGAGTGCTTAGTTTCCTAGAGTCATCATTATCATAGGTTTAAGTTGCAGATTGACAGTTTATCAGGGATGTAAAATAATGATCGTGGGGTCTGTTGTTGACAAATGCATTTGCAGTGGTGACAAAATTATTATACCTCACATTCTTAATGGTTTTAGTGAATAAGCATAATATTAATACATTTTATAATTTAATATCATACAAAACATAAAACTAGAATGTATTACAACTTAAAATCACATGTTACAAACCATCTTAATGTAAATAAGTAAACGATTATAACCGGTTATTGCCTTGAAAAAAAACAGTAACAAAATTAAATATAAAAATTAATACAATATAATGAATTAACTTAAGAATAACTAGACTCACAATCAATATAAGCGCTAGCAGCATCAGTTCAAATTGAATTTAAAATAAATTCCAATATATTACCAACAAAAATAATAATTAATTTACATTCGAAATTAATTACAAAAGTGATAAAATTAATTTGATTTAAAATATCTCTTATAGTTAAAAAAAAAAAAGAGTTGGATCCTCACTTTCCAAGCACATAATTCAATTTTACATTTGATTTGGTTAAAATCAAGTTATAGTGGGAGTGATTGTGATTGTGTTAAAGAGGTTATGAGTGTTGAACAATGATAGAGAGAGTTGAGACTTTAGAGAGCTCCAAAAGACAATTATTTGAGTGTTATAGTCAGTGACTAAAGTTAGAAATGCTGGAATGAATGGAATCTTGGAAAAAACTAATTAAAGAGAGTAAAAGTCAAACTATCGGAGCCCTTCTCTTGGAAATAACACGCTGTATTTGAAATAAAAGCAGTTATATAACACTGTTATTGCTGATTTTTATGTGAAACACGATTACACATTGAATAACATCTAAAAGGAAACGGAGCTGTCTGAGTTTGTTAAATAACAACTGTTGTTTGAAACTATGATCATTATGCCTGTTGTTGATATGACATTCTTGTTTTGTTTTATAGATCTCAAGGGCTGAGTTTGAACTGGTACAAAGTGTTCAAGAAAATGCGAACTTACGGTCCAAAATTGTTCAATCACCAGATAAACTGCAGGTATCGTTTCTTCTTCATGTCGAGGTCCATTTATTTTGACAAATGAACTACATGCTATGTTAGCACTTGAAATATCCTGAATTCAAAATGCATGCTCTAGTGAAGTTTATTTAACTATAGGAGCCATAGTAAGCTGTGGATGGATGGCGTTACTTTACATCATAATGGTTTAAATTAAACAGTAAGATATGATATGATGCATTGGTTACACAAAATGGCAATCATTGCCTCCGTGGAATTTGGAGAGGCTTCAGATCATGCTTTTGGAATGGATGAGACCACAAAGAGCACACTTATAAGCTAAGGAACTTGAAATTTTCAACTGTTATGTATCTTTTAGGAAATTATTCTCCCTGGAATCTTGAATCCCTCTGTACCAACCCTGCTAAGTATTCTTTGTATTATGCATGTCTTGATGCTTTTTCTGATAAATTGATAGATAATTGTAAGTATCCTACTTTTGTGTTGGGGTACATTATATCAGCTACCCTTGGGTTTTAGCATCCCCTTTTTGCTCTTGAATTTACTTTTGTTACCCTACTTGATGCTGTCTCATTGTATTTGGTTATTGACCACTCTTAATGTCTTTTGTAATGAAATTCATGTTCAACCTCAATGTATTCAAGTTTAGCCACTATCTGCTGTTTACTCTGTCTTAATGCATCCTACACTTCATTGTTGTTTTTTTCATTATATGCAAACTGTTATTTTCTGTTTGGATTCCTTGTTGACATGCAAATAATCCTTGCATGTGTTAAAAGAGGGCTTTGGAGGAGAAGAAATCAGTTCGAGAAGATGCAAGAAGTGCTGAAAGATTAGCAATGCAATCCTTTCAGGCTAAGACTGATGTCCTTGAGCTTTATACTAAGGTACTTTTTCATAAACTCCCATGTTACCTTTAGGGTTTGCTAAGATTGGCTAGTTTGATGGCGTCTGCTTACACCCTATGAAAATTATAGTATCAACTACAGGAGATAGAGGTTTTAATGTTGCATTTTCGTTGTTCATTATATCATTGTGGCTTTCAATAAGGAATTTAAAAAAAAAATCAAATTGGTCCTCAAAAGTTTTGCATAATCAAAGCCTTTTTTAGCTCAAATTAAAACTCAATTGCATTTTTTTTTATGGAGAGAGGGTTGATTGAAAGATAAAAAACTGAAGTGAGAAAAATAGTTAAAATAGGTTACATCTTTTTTAAATTTGTTTCCAAAGTTCATTTTAGTCATCTATCTCTTTTATCTATAAGGTAATTGGTCCCTCTAATTGTCAAACATTTAATTTTGATATCAAACTTTTTTTTTTCACTTTTGTTTTTTGTTGGATGACAGAGAGGGGATCACTAGATTTCAACATAGAGAAAAAAAATTGTTGTTATTGATGATTTCATCTATTAAAACAATTTATTTTTGTATCAAATGGTTCCATATGACAAGGAGAGTTAAGATTATGTATTATTTTTGGTTTCACGTTAATTTTGGATTTTGGGGCTGACTTTTGTATTTTTTGAGGTTATGGATTGATTTAACAAGAATTTGAGGGTGGTTTTTAGATGTTTCGGGGTCAAAAGAACAACAATCATGTTTTTCCTGCCAACCATTTGCTGGATTTTGGTGAGCCCTAGGCGACACATTGTTTGCTGAAACAGGCAACGCCTTGTCTTTTTTTTTATTTATTTTTTTAACTTTATTTTATCTCAAACAATTGGGGCGGATAACATGAGGCTCGTGCAGACGGGCACTTTCTTGTTGAGCCAGGCACTAGCCTGACTTACTAGGCCCTCCAACGCCAAATATCATTTCTTTTTTATTTTGATTTTTTAATTCATACTTTTTTTCATCTTTTTTTTTTAAATAATTAATTAATACTCCTTCCATGTGTTTTCTTCGTTATAAATTTTTTTTAAATAGCGATTATTTTTTATTATATTGGGTGTATTTAATTTTTTAATAGTTTAGTATGATTCATCTGTCATTTTTTTTATATAGAAAAAATATTTATTTTTGTATTTTATTTTTAATACCGGCAACCTTGCATCATATATATATATATCATTTAATAAAATTTATGTGTGTTTTGATTTCTAATACAAATTGATTTTAATAAATAGCTTTATTACACATAACCAGATAAATAACCCATGTTATAATATTTTGATTTGCATCTGTCACAATTTTTTCAATTATATTTATCGATAATAATTATATTTATTTATTTACACAATGTTCGTGATTTGTTTAATTTGATGTGTGCATAATTTTTTTTTTTTTGATTTATATATATGATTAATTTATATCAAAAAACACGTTGAAAAATTTTACATGTTCAAATTAGTTTTTATCATGTATTGGTGGTTTCACCCTTCATTCCAAGTTGATAATGTATTTTTTTATCATTATTTTTTTTTATTTTTTTTTTGTTATTTATTTTTTGTTTTCAGTTTCTCTCTCAAAGTGAATCTGTTGTTGCTCTTTATTTATTTTTTATTTTGATTTTTACCTTTCTTTTAAATTGCTACTTTTTATTTTTTATTTTTTTTATTTCATTCTTCAACGTTTTGATGTTCTAGAGATTGAGTTTCATGATTTTTTTCATGTATAGTGTTTCCAATTTGAAGATTAGAGTCACGGGTCTTTAAAGTTAACATGTGCAAAATGATGAAAAATCCAAATATAAAGAGATAAAAAACTTATTTTCTAAAAATTAAAATTAAAATTTTGCTACCACTACAATACCATTAAAAAACAAAACACAAAAGCTTGTATATTTTTTTTTGCTATATCAAAAAATTTGGCAAGATTTACAATTATGCCATTTCTATAGGAAACACCATTTCATGTTTTCAGCATATTACATGTTTCATGTGTTTTGCCTGTTTGATAATAAGCTACATATAATACTGGATTCTTAGTCTTATAATCAGCGACGCATAAAGTCTTACTAGTTTCTTGATGTTCTACTCTCAGACTTTTAAGAAAATATCAAAGCACTTCGATCAGATGCAGGCAATTCATGAACAGGTGAGAACATGGAAACTTTTTTTTCCCTCTGAAATTTAATATTCTGGTCTAACAGCTTCATTTAGAATACTCTATGATCACAAAGTGAAACAATATCTTACTGTAATATCAGTAACCTATTAGTTCGGGTGACATATTTAGTATCTTTTGCCTTTCCATAAAGCTTTTGAATGTTATCAGTAAATACGTTATTCCGGAAACCTCAAGGTGTAATGGAAGCTTTTGATAGGTAAATTCTGCCAAATCAATTGAAAAGGACTATAAGGCCTTAAAAGCTAAGCTCAGTAATGATGAACTGGTGGATAAGTCACTTGGTGCCAAACTTGTTGAATTGCAAGTGAAAGGTACATTCTTGTGAAACTGGAGTTAATTTGGTTTCCTTTATATTTTCAATGAATACCTTTTGAGCCGATAGCATATTCTGCCTTTCCCAGCACAACAGTTGGATGAGTGCAAAAAGCTGTTAGAGAAAGAAAGAGATACGAAGTGTGAAGAAGCTACTCAAGAACTCAATAATATCAAATCAGAGGTGGAATCCAGGAGGCATGATCTAAGAGCAAGGCAAAGGAAGGTTGAAGCTGTATTAACAGAGGTACTTTTATATAATGCTAAACCAACTCATATTGATTTGAGGTATTTGAGTATTTTGTATTTTTTGTTTAATCAACAGGTGGATGCCATAACTTTAAAGACTAAAATGGTAAAAGAATCTCGTGTGGCTGAAGTGCAAAAGCTAGTTCACAAAAGGGAAGAGATTGCAGAACAGGTGCTCTGCCTCCAATTCTGCTCATGAATTTCTTCATGTGTGCATGCTTGTTACCAGATTAATATTAGCAGTATTTCACATTTTTTATACTATCACAGTTAAAAAGGTCCTGTGTGTCTTTTTCTGGATTTATAGCCATCATAGAAACCAAAGATACTGAAACTTATGTATATTTTTGCCCTCTTGTTTGAATTGTGACTACTATTCAAATACAATACTTACCATTTTCGACCAATAAATTCATGGAAGTCAACCTTGAGTTGGTTTAATCATTTGTTTTGTTTCAATTGATGCAAGTTTGCTAGATATTTGAGAATGCAGAACTGAATGTGTTTCTGTTTTTGCTTGGTTGGATGCAGTTTCAACAATATATGAACTCCATTGGGCATTTGCTGCAGTGTGCTGACGGTTGCAGTCAGAGCAAAAACATTGATTTAAAGGATCAACCATGAGCTCGCTTGCACCATATGAGGCCGTATCAGTAAATTTATGTTTTTCTTTGAACCTTTGGTTGGAGCTTTAAAATACGTTTCCTTGCGTTTTAGTAATATATATGTACATATGCATATTCCTATGGTATGTTTATGAGAAATAGCCTTAGATGAATTCATAACGACAGCCTGATGTTTGAGATTTGCTGTTCTCTAAGTCAATTCGTGTGGAGTGTTTTGGTGTAGCTTTTGTCGGTGTTGTTGCCGTCTTTTTGCAAGTCATGATTCTAGCTCACAAGTTCACTATGATGGGAACCTATAGCCATCATTCTTGCATGCTTAATCACATTGAACACAAAAATTAAGCAGCTCGATTGTATGCAACTGGCTATTTTGGTATGATGTAGATACTGGTGGCGGACATATGCAGAGACATGTGCTGGCTTTTATTTATTTTTTGATAACTGAAGTATTTGGATCAATTTACATGCATCGCGACTAATCTCTGGATCCACTGAACACCTTGTAAGTCCAGTGAACAGGTAAGGCACCACGGTAACAAGTATGCACAGAAAGAATCAAACCTTGGTGTGGGTGCAAGGGAAGGGACTTGTGTCCCCCTCATTGTTATCAAACTCGCGAGTTGACTCGCAAAATCGTCCGTTTTGCGAGTCAACTCATGAAAACTGGTTAACTTGGGAAGAAAACTTGAATTCAGTCAAACTCGTTTAAAATCGGGTCGGATCGTAAAATCAGACTGGATCGGTCCAATTCTACGATCCCAGGTATTCGGTGTTCGGCCTTCACTTCGCTTTTCAACTTTCAAGTTTCAATCTTTCTTTTTCATAGTCATTTAAGAGGATGAGGAGGAAGAGAGTAAAGGAGAAGAGGATGAGGGTGGGCGGCTGCATGAGAGAAGGGATTTAGGGAATTAGGGGGGGGGGGGGTTAAATTATTATTAATAATAATAATAATAATAATAAAGTAGGTTTATACGAGGGGAGGGGTTATGATAATAATAATAATAATAATTAGCATAAAAAATAATTTTAAAAAATCCTATTAATTTAAGATAATAAATAACATTAATTAATTTCAAATACAACAATCATAAAAAAAAAATACAATTACTTGAAAAACATAAAATAAGTAGTTTAAATTTCAAATTTCAAATATTGTGGGTCTTTTAATTATATTTAAATTCATTTTTTTAATTTAAATATAATTAAAAATAATAATTTTATTGTTGGAGGGTTTTTCAAAAGTAATTATTTAATTATATAACTTTCTCCTATTAATTATATAATTAATTGTATAATTAAACTATATATAAAATAACTGAACTTTATTTAAAATAAAATTAAAAAATAGTTCTCCAAAATAGCTTTTATCATTGGAGAACACATCAACAAAAAGGTCATATATACACTATTTAAATTTTTTTGATGTTTTTAAATCATTTTCATGTCCTGATATCGAAATAATTTGTTAGAGTTGGAGCTAATACTAACAATATCGATGTTGATACCAGTATTAGTACTAATAATCCTTTCAATAATAATAATTTTGATGAATGTATTAAAAATAACGAGAAAAATAACGGTCATGAGACTAATTGTAATTTATATATCATATCAATAAAATATTTATTTTTAGTTTGTTAAATTTTACCTAATAAAATTCTATGGACATAATTGTTTTGTAATGTATTTTTTAATTATTTTGAATCATGCATGAACCTTAACTAATAAAGTTTTATGACCATAATTATGTTATATTATATTCGAAAATATTTTACTTACAATTTTTCTACTTACACGATTTTAACTGTGATTTTACGATCCGAGTTTTTGAAACCCCTTCCTTGTTGTGTCAAAATCATGATTTTAACAACCATGATGCCGCCACGACCTCAAGTGCGACATGTGCTGGATTTTGTTTGATCAAGTACTAGTGTATTCCCGTGGCTGTGCTACCTTTGATGTTCCTCGTCGTGCTGCGAGGAACACTGAAGGTGTAGCCCATCCCCAGGCAATGAACATTTAATTTCACCATCGTCACAACATTGACATGGAAGAAATCACTCATCAGTCACCACTCGTGATTTTGTTTTTCTTTTGCAGGAGCTGATGCATCACGTAGGCCTTTACATGGAAGAAAAAAAAAAAGAACTGTACAAAGCACTTGATTGTACATGAGCCTGTTCAAAATGTAACAAGCTTGTCCAACAACTGCTCTATAAAATCAAACCATTAACAACCCTCGAGTACACTGGTCTCTGCATCTCACCAACTACATATCAATATCATTACTGAAGTAGCATCATAATTTTAATATAAGTACTAAATACTACTTTCGAAATTGATAGGCAGTATGGCAAAAAATTAGCACAGGCATATATTGAGCTGATGGAAAGAATCGCCTCAAAATAACACGGTAAGAAAGGCGGAGCATCTACCACATCTTCAAGCTTTCCGGGTTAATTTCAATCAGTAATAAGCTTCAGGGCAGTAGTCAGTTGATAGTGCATTGGACTGGGAAAGATTTCTATGCCTCCAGGCTTGCTCAAGGTGGAGAACATACAGGTAGCAAAATGCCATCTGCGACTGCAAATCAAAATAGATCAACAAAAGCTTTCTACATTAAAAAAGCATTATGGAACATCCTATGACAGGTTCAACCTTTTATAGCCATATGATGACATTTCACCAGTTAATAGTGCAAATCTCCAAGAAACAAAATGTTAACATTTTGTTATCAGCAATGACAATTAAACATGGGAAAACTTGCCGAAAGGAGAAGAGAGCTTATATAGGGAAGTTAGTTGCGTCGGCAATTGATCACATGCAACAACTTTCTGTGATAACAATGGCTTCCATACAAGCAAACATAGGACAGCATAACATTCCTGCAGAGTAATCAGTTTCTATAGACTATACCAAATCAATAGCCACTACCGACTAGACTCATGCAGTTATCTAAGTGCATAAGCAAAGTAGTAATAAAGAACAATGACATGGATCGGCTTTCAAGATGAGAGCTAATCACTCATAATATCTAGAGCTGACAATAGCATGCAAAAGTAGAATGCTAGGCAGTAAGATCAACCAGTCATCCAGCAAAAGAGAGCAAACAAAAACTAATCGTGTCTTGCAGAATATTCACTGAAACTTCAATGATTTATTTTAACAAGGAATAGCATACCCAAACAAACACGAAGAAAGAATAGACAAGCTCAACTATAATGTACATGATGAGCATCTAATGTTGAAGCCTCAGGCGATTGAAGAACACCAAGAAGTGATATTCAGGAGCCCAGTACACAAACCCAACAACAGGCCCCCCTTTAATGTACTGCAAGGAAAAAAAGAAGAAAAAGGATGAGAAAGAAAGGGATGGGAAAATGCCCCAGTGAACATTCTATTTAGAAAAAGAAAAGCATGGAACATAGTTTTAAGGAAAACATATATCAGATGCAGCAGCAGCAACCAAGGGTCAATCCCAAACTTTGGTTGGGATTGTGGATCCTTTTCTGGGAATGGCGATCGAATGCAAAATAAATAAATAATGATTCAGATGACAAAAAAGAGAAATTAATAGAGATAATCTAAAATCCGAGCACCTTTCCATCAAGAATAACAAGTTCACCATCAACCCATCGATGATTTTGAAATCCTGGCTCAGCAAGTCTCCCTTGTCCTTTATATCGAGCAATCTGATTTGCAATAAGATCTTTAGAAGTGATTCAACAAAAAGGAAATCAAAAAAGCACATAGAACTTCACAAAGTGAAAAAATGAAACTTCACAAGCTACACACCACACCAAATTCTTCAGGAATAATGCCTCTATGGGGGAGCTGATACCTTTTCCCAACCTTAGCACGAAATGCCACCTGTAAAATCCATATAAGTACAGCTGTTAAGATCAAGGCAGACAGCTGTGATAAAATAGTTTCCACAAAGTGTAGTACCAACAAAATGAATCACCATCTTATTCCTAACCTACACCCACGAGACCATAAAGTGATCTAATAAGACCAAAAATGATACTCTTAACAATTTTCCTTGCAATCAGGACTTCTCTTTTTATTTGGGAACAATTAATCCAGGGCTTTGATCACAAAGCTTCTAAGCAACAGAAACCATTTGCAATTAGCAAAAGTAAGCAAATAAACTTGTAAGCATCATGTGGCCAAAAGAAGGTTTGTCCAAGGAAATTGTCGACAAATAAGTTGTACAACAAATCTATATTACCACAAACAAAAAATACATGTTATACTCTAGATTAGAGGACATAATAGAAGTATGAAACAAAAAAGGGTACCTGTCCAGCAGGTACATAAGGATCTCCAGTTAATTTTACAGCCTCCACATATTCATAGAACTCTAGATTAGAGGACTCTGTAGTCCCACGATCTTCTTGCCACTGGCCAAATTTACGTTGCAGGTGTATGACTTCTGAGGTGTACAGCCCATGTGCACCAATATATAGTCCTGACAATATTAAAACAGTATTATTCTTGACTCAAACTTTGGCTTAGGGAATAAAAAATAATGAAGTGCTGAGAAGATTCCTAAACCATGACAAACAAGATGACGATAAGCTGAAACTTAGTAGCATCTCCTAGAGCCATAGTAGCTCAGAATTTAACAGCCTGTGTAGCAAATCACCGTTTAAAGGATCAGGAGATGTTGATATCTCAATTCGATGAAAAGTTGTTGATCCAGACAGTGGTTGACGGTTTTGAGCCTGACTGAGGGTAGCATTTATTAGTTCACCAACGTCTTTCAGCACCTGTACTTCAAGAATAAATCAAACAATTAACAGCAAATGGTGAGTTGATCTCCTACTCAAGTTGTGCAAAGATGACCTTAGACATTGAACCAACCTTCAAGGGTATCTTCTCACTACCAATAAATTTGGCTAGATCAAACATTACATGGTCCACACTGCGTTGACCTCGAAGCTTAGCTTTTTTGTCCACTGAAGACAGTTCCTTGGCATTTTGTTGGTTTACTTCTTTCTCTATAGAAAAGGAAAACGACTTGCGTCCCTTTCTGTCTAGCTTAGCTGGTACTCTAATTGAGCCTTTTGCAGCAACGCTGCCTGAAAGTTTCTGTGCAAGACCCCCAACAACAACTTTAACTGCAATTTCACTTTGATTTTCATTATCAATGATCCCATGACCAGCATCCATTTCAATTTCATCTCTTTCATGGTCACTTTCACCTTTGCCATCATCTTCTGCTTCCTCACTTTCTAACTCAATATCTTTATCATCTTCTTCATCAATTATTTGCTCTATCACCTTAGATATAAAATCCTTGTCCATCTTTGCCGGTGTCGTCACTTTCAACACCTTGACCTTCACACCAGGAACCATATCTCTCAATATGTTCTGAAAGCCAGGCAGTCCCTCAGCTAGATCAGAACCATCTTCTGCGTCATCAGCATCATCTATCTCTTCAGTACTCACAACAAATAGGTCACTTTTATCTTCAGTCGGCCCTGATGGATTCAAGCGACTGGTGGCATCTGAAGCTTTAGAGGGAAATGTAGAAGAATCTTGTAAAGTTCCTTTCCTCTTCAAATACACAGCCTATAAAATTAAACAAACCCCATCAGACACTATTATCTAACTGCCCCTGCACATGGAATTTAGATGTGTGACTGCAACAGACACTTAAAAAGCATATAAAAAAATAAAATTACAAGAAATCAAAATAGCCACCAAGCATCAAGTCAAAGCCTGAGTTCATTGTGAAAAGTACACAACTCAAAAAAAATAAAATTAGAGTAGAACTAGGATACCTGTTGATTGAATTCCCCTTTCTTATTCATTGTAAGAAAGATCTCAAAAAGGGGTACCCCCACTGCAGCTGTAGCAAGCTGTCTGAAAGAAATGATAAGTTAACAATCTTCCAAAACAAGGAGCAATTGACAGTAAGCAATTGCACGTGTAAAGCAGCAGGGCTTGTCACAGGCTTGCTACATAAAAAAGGTTTCAAACAACAGGCATGCATCAACCACATTCTCTGGCATTTAAAATGTATGCATTTCAACTAAAACATCACAGGAATATCTTGAGACAAAGAGCTAGCACAAAAGGAAATCCATAATCAATTGCAGTAGAGCATAATACTTTCACACCTTAAGTCTAAAGAGTGCCTTCAATACACAACATAGCATGTTGTTTAATTGAATTTCCACATATCACAAGGTTTCAGCAATGCAGTCTGTTAAGAAGGCATAAATCATTATTGTCTAAACCATCTCTTTCATTATTTTCAGGCTGATTGTCCTTGCTTAATATTCTCAAGTTGATAATCAAGCTCAATTTTCCATATTCAATTTCCAATTAGCATGTTATTCATTCTCCTCATTAACTACATGCCCTGAAGGACTTTTCCATCAGGGTATTAGAAAAGAAAACTGAAAAAAAGAATACATGCTCCTCAACCAATCTGGTCCACGCCAAACTAGGCTTGCAAAGATCAGGACCATGGTAAACTTTAAAACAGTGATTAGCCACAAGCTTACAAAGTGAACTTTCCTCACCAATGATAGCTTCTGGACATGCATGTTGATAAATCCAGGATAGTAATAGAAGACAGTTTTTTTTAAGAAAAAAAATAGCATCATACACATTGATCTACATACATTATAGCTTTCCCATTTAGCCATGTGCATGCCCATTCGTATTTGTTCTCATCAATCTCCTCTATTGGCGATGACAAGACATGGAACCAGATATGTTAATGTTATTTGTTCTAGGTATCAGCAAGAAATATATTCACTACATAAAGAGCACTTGCCAAGCAATGCATAAAAGATGCAAGTTTCCTGAAGTGTAACATGGAGCACCTGAAGTGTTCTTAGCATACAACAAACTGTTGATAACTTAGTTGTTAGGTGGTTATTTGATGATTATATAATTTTATTTCACTTTTCTCGTCAAGCTGCAAACAGGACATATGATGGAATTAACCAAATTATGTAACACAAAACCAAGAACTGTGACATGAAACCTCAATAACCTAACTGCATGATAGAAATTAGCTGAAACAGGGGAATTGTTTATCAACAAGACTTCAGTGGAAAAAAGAAGCCTGCTAGGCTTTTCACTTTTGATATGGATTTGAAATTAAAGTGAAACACTCTGACAAGTGTGAATAATTACCGTGGACTGTAACTCCTTGCTACATATCTTCCATGCTCTGCGGTTATACGAATAATCAGACCATAAGGATCATCAACATCTTCAGAAATTCCAGACCACCATCCCACCTTGAACCCAGCACAAGGTAAAGGGAAATACTTGAAACGGAGACTTAATAGGTAACAACAAGGTTATTTATTTAAATGCCTCAGTAAAAAATCTCTTGAAACTCAGAATACTTTGCTATTTCCAGAAAATGAAAGGTTACAATAAGAATCCTTTAAACAACATAGAATAGCCCTTAAGGCACCAAAAACTTCACACCTGCAGAAAAAGAGAACCAAAACCACGAAGATGCAACTCTAGCAAGTCTCACAAAGTTTTAAGAAATATTCAGCAATGTTTATGTAGCCTGACAAGGCCCAATGCAATGTTCAGCAGTTATTGCACTTACAAAAATGAACATATTTCAAAAATTAGAAATTGCATGTGTACATTGATCAAGTAAAAATGAATTTGTGTCTACTTACCAATCCAGCACCAGCATTATCTCGTAAAAAAGCTGCCTCCAGGTAACGCTCTTGTGCTAATGCTCTCTGAATCAGCCAAAACAAAAAAAGGAATGTAAAGGGAATAAAAACAAGAAGACTGAAAATATCTGCATTTTACCCCTTAGGTAAAACCAGACTTGCAAGTCAAATTACACACATTCAGCTGTGACATCACACTGCCAACAGTATCATTTGTAGCTGCAGCTGCAATTGCCACTTTAATCCTAGCAGCATCTTCATAATCCTCTCTGTTTACAGCATTGCCTAACTGTGACTGCAAGAGATAGCAAGGCAGGAGAAAGGTTTCAGAATTCAATAGAAAACCCCTAATTTATAAAAAAAAATAAAAAATTGCACTCTTTCCTCCATCCCGTTTTGTATGCCAATCACACAAATCAATAAAACTAAATCAATTTATATTTTTCAGTTGCCTAATTAGAAATTTTCCATTTGAAATTACAGAAACTAAAAGAGAAAAATTGTTCAAGACTGGAATAAAGTTCTGATCTTTCTAAATCCAACTTTTCAACCTTTCCAATTTCGAAACAAATACATTAATTATTGTCTGCAGTATCAGTCACTTCTGATACAGTCCAAGCGTGAAGCACCAACTTCCCCTAAACAAAAAACCACCATACTGCACTTCCCAGTCTAAAATCTCCCATCTTTTTGACACTTTGAAACAACAACTCCACCTATAAAAACAATAACACATGCAATAAAACAAGACATTCAAAATTTACATTCAAAACCCAGCTGATGACCACGAAGTTCCAATTTACCCCAATTCATAAAATAAACTATAACGCTGGAGGAAAAAGCAATGCTTCATTTCCTAATCCCCAAATTCTCAATCTTTTCGCACGTCTTCACTTCCTAATCACAAATTTTCAGTCTTTTTCACACTTCTCAGCCATAATTCACCCAGAATAATACTAAAGCATGCATGCATGCACACTCAACACACAAGAAATCATAGTTAAAAAAACAATCATAAGAAATTAGACTTCCCACCCTCAAACCCCATCTTTCCACACATACAATAAATACAGCTATTTGATTAAAACAACTAAAGAACATAAAGTTTTCAATTTGCCAATCCAAAAAAAAATAATGATTTTTCCACAATAGTTTTACCTTCAAGAGGGAAACAAGGCGTTGTTGTTCATCAACTTGATCAAAATGCAATCTCCAGCGATCCCAGTCCCACTCAACCCCATCTCCGTCCTCCTCCTCCTCTCCAATTTCTCCCTCCACAACCTCTTTATTGCCAACTCCCTTCCTAGTTGGATTCATATACGAATCGAAACTCTTAACCGCGTTCTTAAACACAGCTTGCAACGCAGCGTCCCAGCGCCACTGAATCGAAGGATTATTTGAAGAGTCGGTGCAGCGACAGAGAGCGGAATCAGAAAGCAGCCTAGAGAGAGGGTAGCGGGAAGGGAATTGTGGTTTTGGAGAGGGGTATGGAAGTCATTTTCCTGGCCGTGAAGGCGAGTTTGTGCGGAGATGGTGGTGAAATAGAAGCCATAGAGAGAGAGAAAGAGGATGAAGGTTGCGGGTGAAATGGAGAGATTGGGGGCGGGGGGGGGTGTGGAAGGAAGGGAAGAGAGAAGTGAAGGAGATGGTGTGGTAGTGGTGAAGCTCTTTTAAGAATCACTGTGTGGACCACTTTGAGATAAGCATCGTCATCATATTTTTTTCCTTATGTTTCTGCCCAAACTTTGACAACGTTTTTTTCTTCCTCTATTTTTCTATTTTTTTAAATATTAATATATTAAAACTATTAATTTAATATTTTTAAAAATACTAAAAATACTTTGACAGCTCACCTTCTTCTTTGCTTGATTGTTTTTTTTGGTAAATATATACAACAAATATGATATTGTTAATTAAGATTTTAATATTCATGAATTTCACTTTTCACTTTAAGATTTAATACATTTATGTAAAATATTTAAATGAGACTATTTATTTATTTTTAAATCTAATAATAAATATTTTTAAATCAGATAAGTCTTTTACTTTTTAAAATAAAATAATAATATACTGATTAATCTCCGAAACTTGTTTAATTAACAAATGTTTTTTATTAAATATTTTATATTTTTTTAAATCCTCTGGTTGTTTTGAGAATGTTTTTTCTTAGATTGTTCGTAAGCAAAAAAAAACTCTCTAAAAATATTTAAATAAAAATAATAATGTGTATTCATAAATCAAATATTATTATAATAACAATCATATCAAAATATAAAAATAATAATCATAATCTATTCATATCATATTTAGATTTTGAATAATCATATCTAGATAATCAAGTTTTAGGCATCCATTTTTTTTTCAAAAAAACTTCTAAATAAGTCTTGAAATTTTAGAATCAGTAATTTTAATAAATTTAGTTAAACATATATAAATAAAGATATTATTAACATATAAAAATATCATTAACAATAACTAAATACATGTGTGTTTTAATAAAATATTGCTCAAGTTTTTATTTAAATGCCATAAAAGTCATTGTAAGGTCATGTTTGACATAGCATTTCAAAAGCATTTTTTAATTTTTTTATAAAAAAATATTTTAAATTTTAAAAAATGGTGTTTTTAGATCATTTTCATGTGATGATATCAAAATTATTTAAAAAAATATTATTTTGATGCATTTCTAAACGAAAAACATTTTCAAAAAGCAACCTCATTCATACTTTTAAACAAGCACTAAGTCTAAATGCGTATTTTGATCCAAGTAAGATGCCTAATGCTTTGGGTAGACAAACATGTTTAAGCTCGATACTAGACACGACACCTCTTCAACCGCTACCGCATGACCTAAGCTTTGATTTTTTTAGTCTAGAATTCATGAACTCCATGCTTGGCCTTTTAGGGTTTTTTTCTAGCACAATGTTTTTACTTCATCAACATTCATAGGTGTAAATGGCTTTGATTTATACTTTAAAAGTTTTCTGATAAATCAAAGAGATAGCATATTCCAATGAATTCACTTTTTAGAACTTAGGTGGTGTGGAATATGATATTAAAGATTGTTTTTGATAATATTTTTTTTTGTTTCCTTATAAATATATTAAAATAATAGATATATATTTTCATATGTAATGTTGATCTATGGAAAACAATGAATATCTTATTTGACGGTTGTATAAACTTAATTATTATCCTTAAATCATCAACATCATTGTTCTCTACGAATAATAGAGAAGATCATCATAGTTCTCAAGGCTATGGCATGATAACAAAAAACTAAAAATTTGCTTGTAAGTCTCAAGTTCGAGTCAGGACATGCTTACTTTGTAAAAATCTAAAAATGATTTTTCTGAACAAAATTATAAACATGTATAATATTATGAGAATGTCATCATCAATCTCGCAAGGTCATTATATTCTCTGATTGCTTTGAAATTTTAACATAATATATATAAATATATCAAGAGACTCCTCGTAAAATTTCATCTAAATCTAAAAGTAGGATTAAGAGATATGATTGATATTGTAAAATTAATCATTATTTAAAAAAAAAAACACTATTTGACCGAAACAAAACGGGCGGAATGAACTAGAACGTTTTGGCCGAAACATCTGGAA
The DNA here is from genome assembly GCA_029030765.1 of Salix suchowensis. Classification (NCBI taxonomy): domain Eukaryota; kingdom Viridiplantae; phylum Streptophyta; class Magnoliopsida; order Malpighiales; family Salicaceae; genus Salix; species Salix suchowensis. The sequence continues at coordinate 11,486,852 of CM054996.1, read as the reverse complement.
TGGGTTGGAATTTAAACCGAGATAAAAACAACGTCGTTTTGTCTCTTTTTTTAACTGGTACGAAACAACGTTGTTTTTACTTTTAACTAGTACTAAATGAATTGGTCGCTTAAGGTGAAATGAATTGAAACTGACAACCCTGGTTCCACCCCCGATTGATTGACCCAACAAAGCAACTGTTTGCTATTACAACATTACGGGTCTGTAAAGTCTCAAAGGGGTGTGACGTGATGTCAAAGGGTTTGCGATCTACATAGTAGATTTCGAGTTCGAGTTAGAGCATGCATCCTTTGTAAGAGTTTGTAATAACCGGGGTTTTACTCGTTACCCAAGCCTATAAAATATGTTTTTCAGGATGGGTTTCATGCATAAAAAAAGTTATGTGTTGTAAAACCATTAGCAATGTGTCATTGACAAACAATGAGCACTATGTCCACATTTACCAAGAATAACTAGTATACGGAATTCACCCAAAAAAGAAAGAAAAGATCACTCAAAAACAAAAACAAAAGAGATGAAAGAAAAAGTTTAGGACTTAAGACATTGACCAATTTTATATGATAAATAGCCATCTATAATATCGTTACAAGAATATTTAGAGCATGGAATCATTTATTGCTCAAAAATATTGCAGACAAGTCATTTATGGCTTGGCATTGGTAACTGTTCTATTATGTCAATGCAAAATAATTACATTAAAAAGAACAGCAAGAACAATATAACCAACAAACAAAAAGTATTATATTTGTTTTTTATGCGAGAAAACCTTATAATTTAGCCAACATGTCTCAACTTGCCTGCAAGCATAATATGTTGACTCCCGACACACCTGCAGAATCAATGATTGACTTTAATTTTTGAAAGATGGCTCTCTTTTTTTGTCCAAAACGGGGGTAGAATGAGAATAGGCCTGAAAAAAATAACTGCTAAGAATTTCAGAAAAATCTTTAACCAAGCATCAAAGACATGAGGATCAATCCCATCATAGAAAAAGGAGAGAAACTAAGTGATAGTTTAAGGATTCAACACCTATCTGTCCAAACCAGTGTTGTTAATTTCATTTTGTTTTATACCGAAATGTTTCATACCAATTAAAAAAAGAGATAAAATGACATAGTTTTTATCTCGTTTAAAATTTTGGTCCGTTCCGGAAATTTCGCCCAAATTTCGGCTAGAACGTTTCGATTTCATTCCGTTTTGGCCAAATAGTTTTTTTTTTTTTAAAAAAATAATGAATAATTTTGTAATATCAATCATATCTTTTAATCTGACTCGTTAGATTGAGATGAAATTTTACGAGGAGTCTCTTAATATATTTATATATATTATGTTAAAATTGCAAAGTAATCAGAGAATATAATGACCTTGCAAGATTGATGATGACATTATCTTAATATTATACATGTTCATAATTTTGTTCAGAAAATCATTTTATTGTATCTTTTTAGATTAAATTGCACAATTCTAGATAATTTTATTTTTGGATTTCAACTAAATTTTATTTGAATTAATATATTTAATTATATACATACATATAAACAATACAACCCTGAAATGACACGTCAAAATGCTCAAAAACCAAAATATTTCATTCCAATTAAAAAAAATAAAACATCAACTGAAACATAATTGCCAATTTTAGTCCAAAAAAGTGAGGCCTCTAAAGAGTGCTAGGTCCAAAATCCTATCATGGCTATTTCCAGAAATTAACAAAAGAGCTAAAACAACTCGGGGTGGCTACTGTAGCTCTACACCCATTGGCACTGTGGACTGGCCATTTCTCGGTCGTGCGTCGCGGCTGTTCGTCTGCCTTTTTTTTTTCTTTAATGAACAGTGCTCAGACGATTTCATCTTCGGTAATAAGACAAAAGCGCGCTCGGTCCGAGGGTAAAAAGCGCTGAGGGTAAGGGTTACGCATGTAATTGCACGCGTACGGACCGGTCCGCCACAATTTTGTTTTGTTTTTAATATATTTAGAATGGCTAATTACGATGTTGGCCCCGAATAAGACAAAAACCGTTATTTCGGTCCAGGGGCTGTCCGGTAATTGACCACATTTTTTTATTCTTTTGCCGTTTATTGTCAGTGCGTGTGTAACACGCGCCCTACCTATTTCACGCCCCATGCCCTGTTCAGGTGGCGCGTGCATCGGCATACGGTGGATGGAGACGAGATTCCGATGTACAGAGCGTTTCGCCTGGGCGTCTTCTTCCTCCCGTGGTGGCGCGTTTACCAGAAAAATACCGGTGGACGCGCCGAGGGACCGGTTAAAGCCGCCGACCACGTTTCTCTCTCTCTCCTGCACATAAAAGTGCAGGAGAGTCCCCCAATTTGTACAACTTTTTACTTCAGTCCCTTGACTTTGGATTTTGTTTTTTCTCCAGATTTTGGTTGCATAAGTTTTGATTTAGTTCGATTGGGTCCTCCGATTGCAATTGATTGGATGTCAATGTTTCAGTTCGGTCCTCCTTTTCATTTTCGAATTCGGTTTACATTATTCAATAAATACAGTACATAAGTTTCAATTTCTTCAATTGGATCCTTTGATTTAAAATGATAATATATTGAATTTTTCATTTTGGCCCTTATAGTTTTAATTTTGTATTTTAATCCCTTGATAAATTGATATTTGTATTTTATTTTCAATTATTAACATCATCATCATCATCATCATCATCATCATCATCATCATCATAATAATAATAATAATAATCATGATAATAATAATAATATATTCTTTTTCTTGCTTACTCTTTTGTTAATGTTTATGAGTGTTTTTTCTTTCGGGATAATTTAATAATTTTAATTTTTTTTGCAATAATAGCAATAATCATTTTATATCTAATATTACTGAGGGATAAAAGACAACTCAAGAACAAATAATAAACAAATTTACCTAGGTTATCTACAATTAAAAAACGATACAAGTCACTTTTGTCTCGATTACACTGTTCCTTTTAAACGGAAAACAAGTCATTATTATATGTTTTAATATTTATTGCATATTATCGCCTGAAAGTATATAAAGAGATAAAAAAAATGACCTCGGATTTTTTGCATGAAAAAATTTAATATCAACATTCTTAAATAAATTTAATATAATAATATGATGAAATAAATCTTATAAAAAAAAAAAATTGGCTTTGAATTTTAATTTTGTGCTCTTTGGTTCAAGTTTATTTCTTAAAAAAAAACAAAAAATTAGATTTTTAGTATTTAAGATCTAATATTGCCCAGGAAAAAATACAGCTCAAAAAAACAAAAGGTAAACAAATTTACCTAGATTATCTACAATTAAAAAATATACGAGGCACTTTCCGTTTCAACTACACTGTTCTTTTTTAACGGTAAATAAGTAATTATAGCACGCAAAAAAAATATATTTATTTTTTGACAAAAAATTGCAATATTTTTATTTATAATGTGTAAGATCTTATATTATTAAGGAAAAAAGGCAACTAATCTTTCTTTTCTTACAAGTTTACTTAGGTTTTCTACAATTAAAAAATATAAAAATCATTTCTCATTTCGATCACACTATATAGTATGTGAGACTAAGTATATGTGTTTAATATTTATTTAATAGTCTCGCCTAAAAATATATAGACATAGAAAATAAATGACCTACAATTTCTTGGAAAAAAAAATTTAATATCGGTATTCTTAAATATATTTAATATAATAATATAATGAATAAATCTTATAAAAAAAACTTTGTCTTTGAAGTTAAATTTATATTTTAGACTTTTTTTTTTTCTTTTCAGAAACTGTGACCTTTTTTCCACATGTATTTTTTATTTTTTAGTGTCCAAGTCAGTTGTTCTTTTTTTACCGGGTTTCTTTTTTTCTTTTTTTTACCCGAGTATCCGTGACAATAAATTTCTAATAAATCATTTAACCTTTTTAGTAAATTTTCTAACAAATTTTATCAAAAGTTTTTTAGCAATAGCAATATTCAATCACATTTTGGTTTAAAAAAACAATTTTTAACAGACTTTATCAATTACAATTATACTAATTAAATATTAAAATAATAACATACAATATTTATAAAATCAATCAATTTTCTATATAGATAAAAAAGTCCAGCGAAACGAGCAAATCAACTCGTATTGTCTAGAACAAGAACTATATCATCCATTCTAGCACCAAGTAAATAATGATTCGAACTAGGCAGGATAAGCGCCTTCCTGGAGGTCAAAATCATGTTATGAAGAGAGAGCTTTGACCGATTCTGGGAGAGCAATAGTCTCAACAATTTTTTAATGTATTAACAAAATTAAATTAACTTAACGAAATGGAATTAAATTTGAATAAATATTCTCTTTTCGGTCACTTCGTGTGTAATTAAATGACCATTTTTTTCAATAACTTTGATTAAAGATAGATCCAGATAATTACAAAAACAAATAATAATTCCATAAATAGCAACATCTCCATTATTTATTTACTTGAATATTTCTCTTTAAAAATAAATGAATCTGACCACCTCTATTAATTTTTGAAAACCAGGCTAGCTCAAGGTTGTCAATTTCATTTCAGTTGGTGCTTCGTTTTTTCAATTAAAACAAAATATTTAATATTTCAGAGTGTTTCGTAGCGTCATTTCGGGGTTATATTATGGATATATATATATATATATATATATATATATATATATATATATATATATATATATATAATTAAATATATTAATTCAATTTTTTTAGTTCAAATCCAACAATAAAATCATTTAGAATTGTGCAATTTAATCTAAAAAAAAGACAAAATACAAGGTTGTCAAATTTCGTTTCGCTTGGTGCTTTGTTTTTTTTGCAATTGAAACAAAATGTTTTTGTTTCGGAGTGTTTCAGCGCACCATTTTGGGCTTGTACTGTTTATGTATATATATAATTAAATATATTAATTTCAATTTTTTTTAGTTCAAAATTCAAAAATAAAATTATTAAGAATTGTGTAAGTTAATATAAAAAAAAACAATAAAATGATTTTTTTGAACAAAATTATGAACATGTATAATATTACGAGAATATCATCATCAATCTTGCACTCGCAAAGTCATTACATTCTCTAATTGCTCTAAAATTTTAACATAATATATATAAATATGTTAATAGACTCCTCATAAAATTTTATTTCAATATAACAATTGGATTATAAAATATGATTAATATTGTAGAATTATTTATTATTTTATAGAAAAACACTATTTGGCCAAAACGGAACGGTCAGAACGATTCAAGAACATTTTCGGCTGAAAAATACGGAATGAAATAAAATTTAAACCGAGATAAAAATTGAACCTTTAAGTTTTTTTTAATTATTACAAAATATTTCGGCCGACACGAAACGAAATTGACAACCATGGGACTAGCTACCATTATTTTTTTCAAACCCGGGCCCAACACACTATGAGCTCTCCTATAAAGGAGCCGAAGAAAAGCCCATAAACCACTGCGAGAAGAGGGAAAACACGAAACAGCGTACATATCCACTGCTCCACTGCAAGTAGTGGGAAAACTAGGAATAGCAGCATACCTCAGACACGTGTCAGTTACGATCAGAAGAAAATCGCCACGTGTCAATCTCCCCCACCTTCCATTCCTTGCTTGAATAACAGGTGAAAGAAAAGAATCCCGCTTCGAATAATCAAAGAGCAGAAAACAGAAGAAAATGAAAAGGGCGTTTCTTTTGAGGGTATAGACACGTTTCGACTCAGTTTCAATGGCACAGAGAGGAGAAGCAGAGACCTTACCTCTGCATCCGGCTCTTTCTCGAGTATCATCATCAAGCTCCAGAGCACGAGCCGCCGCCGCAGTTCGACCTGGTCCGGACCCGTTGTTAGTAATTTGTAGGTGTTTCAGCTTTGTAACTTCACTTACTGCGATTCTATGTGTTGCTGTCAACGTTCTCTCTGCCGTTAGATCCTTTAAAGACGGATCTGATGTAAGGCTATATATCTCTAAGTGCATTTATGCATTAGGTGAGTGAGGGAGTATGTGAGGTGTCGATGTCTGATTGGCTGTTGTTCTGTGTAGGTTTTTGATGGAATATTTAGGTGTTATGCGGTGGTGATTGCGTTTATCGTGGTGGTTGCGGAGACTGAGTGGGGATTTGTTATTAAGTTCTGGAAGGTTCGTTCTTGCTTCTGATTTCTTGGATTTTATTTTTTTGTTATTTATTATTTGTTGCTTAATGTGTGAAAATTGGAGTTTGGCCTAATTTATTGAATTGAATTAATTAATTTGGTTTAATACATAAAATGGCATTTGTGGTGCAAATGTTAGTAGTTTGAATTCGTATACTGCAGATATTGGAGTATTGGGCAGGGAGGGGCATGCTGCAAATCTTGTAAGTCGTATGTGTTAACGAGGGTTGCAAACTGTTCATTAGGTTCGCTTGCGCGGAGTCATTAATATCTCCTTTAGGATTTGAAATGATATTTTTTTTTGCAGTGTTGCAGTAATGACGAGAGCTTTCCCTGACTATTCATCAAACCAGAAGGAGCTTGTTGTTCTACAAAATATAGCTAGCTATATGCTCCTTGCTTGTGGTCTAGTTTATGTTATTTCGGTAAGAAAACAAATGAACTAGGACTTTGGTTTAGGTTGAGCTTGGTTGAATAGAGTTTGGGTTTGCTTTTTTCCTTTTGGGAATTTCAAAGACTAACTCAATGATGTGTTGCTATTGATTGTGATTCCAATTTCCAGGGAATTCTGTGCATTGGCTTTCTCAAACGGGCTCGTCAGAAGAAAGAAATTACGAGGGAGCAGGCTGTCAAGGATCTGGAGGTAAGCTTTGTATGCTGTAGCTCCTGAAATGATGATTAGCATTGAGTGTTCATATGAGCTCCCTGTTCTGCATTTTACTCTGCTTGTATGTGTATGCTGTTGCTCCAAGTTATGCAATTATGTGTTAGCTGGGCCATCACTTTGTGGAGGTCATGGCATGATATTAAGTTTTAGCAACAAACAGGAACATGAATTCCAAGATTTCTATAGGCATCCTCATTACAAGAAGAGAAATATATTAACAACTATTAATAATGAGTGAAATGGAAAGCCAATTTGAGGAAATGAATCAAAATTATGTTGCGCTCTCTAAAACTTGAAGTGCTATGAGCTGTGATTGCTTGTTACCACAATGCTATTGGAAAGGTTCTTATATACCCTTTGTTAGAGAATAATATAAATCATATTTCTGGAACCTCACCTAACAACTTAAACTTTTAAGTGAAATGATTCCTTGACATGATATTAGAGCCTTGTTGACTCAGTGGTCACGAGTTCGAATCTCGTTACTCTTATTCTATTTCATAAAAATTAAGCACAATGTAATGTGGACTTGTATGCAAGTTTCAAGTCCAAAGGGTTTTCATTTGAGGGGATGTGTTAGAAAAATAATATAAATCAAATCCTGGAACCTCACCTAACAGCTTAAGCTTTTAGGTGAGATGGTTCTTTGAGACACTTAATCAAATCCATAAGCAAACAAGCTTCTGTAATCAGGTATAAGGTTTATTTGAATCCTTTTTTCATTGTTCTGATTTAGGTGACAGTAAGTAGTCAGGACATACTTTTCACCCATGTTTAAAATCAGGCATGAAGAATCTGAATCTGATGTACTTGTGCTTGGACACCTGTTAACATTGTGAGAGTATGCAGCTGGTTTTTATTAGACAAATAGTGTTTTTTTGTTAATGAGTTATTGACGTTTCTGTCTGTCTTTTTTTATAAACTTTGATTGGAACTCAGATTTTCCTCTATTGATGTTTCTGTCTCTTTTTAACCAATTTTAGTTGGAACTCAGATTTTCCTCTATTAACAAACATGGATTAACGATCACAGGATTTAGAGCGGCGGAGGGATGAACTTGAGCATTTGCTAATTGCAGAAGGGATTTGATGCAATTCGGGATTAGTGTTGTCATTCATATAACCAAAGGGACAAGTTTACCGACTTTGATGAGTCCAACACTAGGTGAATCTCATGTTTCTGTGTTACTGCTGTCTCACACTCTGATTCTGTTAAACTATTTTTTTAGAACTGGACATTCCACGCGAGCATATTTGTAAAGTTTGTGTAGTTAAAGTGCAAAGCCATGTGTCTGGTTCCTTTTTGTAGTCTGGCTATAGGGATTGCCACCTTAATTTCTATATTTTATTTTACTTCGAAGCTTTGTTGTAATGGCATTTAATGGCACTGGTTGCTGCTTCACCTGTACGCATGGGATAATTATGATGAGATAATTGATGCAAGTATCTTTTTAACTAGAATTGCCAGAGATTTCTTGTAAATTGTATTCAACAAATTTTATCAAAGGAATTATGAATATCATAATTTGTAGTTTTCTACAAAATTTAGCAGTGTCTACTTGTTTGCTTCGTTTACAAAATTAATGTACTCTTCAGAGGCTGAAAATTGGTAATTGATTGCGTGTTTATTTTTTTATGATGGAGTTCTATTATAGATTTTGAGCAGCGACTGCTAATCATAGACATCAGCAATGCCTTCTCTACATCTCTAGTTGCCCAACTGTTTGATCAAAGCTATTGATGATTCCATTAGCTTTGCACCACACGGCAAAGTGAGAGGCCCACTCCAGGCAGTCCAAACTCCTCTTCTTCCTGATCAAGGGGGTGTTTCACATTTCATTTCAAAATTTTTTTTTTTGATTTTTATTTTTTACTTTAAATTTAAACTTTTTAGTATTTTTTTTGATCATTTTTATGTGTCGATGTCAAAACTATTTTTTTTTAAAAATAAAATATCATTTTGATACATTTCTGAACGAAAAGTATTTTTAAAAGTAACCTTAATTACACTCCTAAACAATCACTAGGTAGCTCCTTTGATAGTTTCATTGTTGAGATAATTTAAAGTGTTTGTTTGGGAGTGATTGTGGTTGTTTTTGTTATTTAGAAATATATCAAAAATAAGTTTTTTTTTAAATTATTTTTGATATTAACATATAAAAATAATATAAAAATATTAATTTTTTTTCCTAGTACTTTTCAAAAATACATTCGAAAGAAGCAAAAACCATTACTGGTCATCAGAGTACACAACAAAATGGCCCTTCTCAGCGCTGTTGCTGATGTGCTACAACCGCTCGATGGACTTATAGCAGGCCATTTCCTTGCCCAGTTTGATGGGCTTCTTGTCACTGATCATCTTGTTTCTTGAAAATATTTCACGAGTGAAGTAGAGGAAGATAACTTGAGAAATGCTAGTTTTAGTGACGAGTGGAAGGCAGAGATAGTTTCATGAACCGACTCGCACACGGTCCCTATCAATGGGAAGCAGAACCATGTGATTAGCCGATGTGGGAGGTTGTTTACGAGGTGGGCATGTTTGCTCGTGTCTAGCAATCAAAATCATCAAGGTGGGGCAAGGGATGGTTATTTCTTTGCCCTTCTGCCCGGTAGTTGAACAGCAAAAGCATATCAGAAATAACGCAGACTCAGAACTTTAAATCGCAGCAGAATGAGTAGCAGACCATGTGAACCACAAGAATGAAGATAAATTGGCAAAGCTGACATGGATTTGAACATGGCTGCACTTCCTGCAGCTTCTTCCGTCTGTTCCTGTTTCGGTCAAATACTGTTTTTGATGAATGGTGAGAGCTGAAGCTTGTGGAAATTGCAGTCCAGACATGTAGTAGAAAAACAACATATGAGCAGGGTTTGTTTTCATCTCGGTTTAAATTTTGATATATTCTAGATTTTTTGGTCAAATATCGGCCGAAAAGTTCCGGTTTCATTCCGTTTCTTTTCTGTTTCGGTCAAATACTGTTTTTTTTTAAATAATAAATAATTTTACAATATCTATCATATCTCTTAATCTATCATGATATAAATCATATTTCCGAGTCTCACCTAACAGACCATGTTTCTTTGCCCACTTGAATGATAACAAACAGATATGAAAATCACCTGCCTGCTAGGGTCTCTGCAATAACTATTATTCGAACCTGCAGAGAAAAGATGTTACATGACCCCATATTTTCACAGGAGACTATTTTATAGGTCTCAAGCCATACCAGGCCGATTCTGCAGGCTGTATCCACCCACTGTCCAACTTTATAGCTAGCAAAAAATATTTTGTTTTCACTCTTGGTCTTGAAGAGCTATAAATAGTAATGTGAAGTAAAACTTGTGAAATCCTATCCAAGAGAAAAAAAACCCTCACTTATCCGTTGTTAAGGAACCATCTTATTTAAAAATTTAAACTATTAGGTGAGATCCCATAATATGGTTTATATTATTCTCTAACATACCATCTCAAGTGAAAACCCTTCCGAGCTTGAAACTTGCACACAGACCCTCATTACCTTATACTTGATTTTTATCAAATAGAATGAAAGTGGTGAGATTTGAATTCATGACCGCTGAATCAATAAGACTCTGATACCATGTTAAGTAATCATCTCATCTAAAAACTTAAGCTGTTAGGTGAGATTTTGAGAATATAATTTATATTATTCTCTAACATTCATGTGAGGGTAAATGTTTTACGAGGCCATTGTAATGCAGTAATGTTGAACTAATAAAATTGCTGGTGAATTCTCTTAATTTGTATTAATATATACTTGATAATTTAAGTTTTATTTGTGACTTTTCTATAAAATTTATCAGTTTATACTTGTTTACAGACTCTAAAATTCTAATTCTACTCTTCAGAAGCTACATATTGGTAATTGATGGTCTGTTACTTGATGATGATGGAGATCCGAAAACAACGAGCAGCGACTGCTGGCTATGAACACCAATATTGCCTTCTCTAAATCTCTTGTGATTCCCTGTTTGATCAAACCAATCACATATTCTATAAGCTCTGCATCGCATGGCAATGTGAGAGGCCCATTGCTAGGCAATCCAAATTCCTCTTCCGCCAGTTTAAGCAGCTCCCTGACAATCTCACTGTTAAGATAATTCAGAGGAAGCAAGAAAGCGTTTCTGATCAGTTGAGTAGACAACAAAATGGCCCTTATCAGCCATTTCTGATGTTCTACAGCTGCTCATCTCCGTTTGTGGCAATGCGATTCTCTTACGCCTCAGAGCAGCCAGCTTCTGCCATTTCTTTGCCAGTTTAATGAGCTTCTTTGCACTGATCATCTTGTTAATTGTGTACAAATCGAGGGAAAGATCTTAGAGAAAAAAAAAAAAGATTTAGATTACTAAATGCTGAGCTTAAGATGAGTAGAATGCAAAGCTGGTGAGTTGAGTATATATACACAAAATCAGTGGAGAGTCTCCTCCTACGGGAAGCAAAACCATGTGATGGGAGGATATCAGAGGCAATATGGGAGGTCGGCATGTTTTCTAATGTCTGGCAGATGACAATCAAGCCATCAGGGTGTAAGATGAGAAACAATTCGAATTGATTACTGAGCGAACGACCTCTGAAACTCCATGTGATTATGTCTTCAAAGGGCTAATTTTTCCCTCATTCAAAAAGGTTTGGCCAGTGATTTGGAGAAAGATATCCTCAGATTTGTGGCAGTTGCTCGACATATTAGGGCCCATATGCTTTGTTTTTCTACCAAACATGTCTAGAGACACTAGACCACAAGAACTATGTTTGCCCAACTAACCAAGTGCTCTCCCTTTATTGACTATCCATTACATGCAACTATAAGAAGAAATTTAAATCCATGCTGCTTACTGTTAGAGAATAATATAAATCATATTTTGGGATCTCACCTAATAGCTTAAGTTTTTATGTGAGATGGTTCCTTGATATGGTATCAAAACTTTGTTGACCCAACGATTACGAGTTCAAATCTTACCACCCTCATATTTTGGGCCCTCACCTAATAGCTTAAGCTTTTATGTGAGATGATTCCTTGATATAAAATCAGAGCCTTGTTGATCAAGCGGTCAGGAGTTCGAATCTTACCACCCTCATTCTATTTAATAAAAAGCAAGCACAAGGTCTGTGTGCAAGTTTCAAGCCCAAAAGACTTTCACTTAAAGGAGTGTGTAAGAGAATAATATAAATCATATTCTGGAATCTCACCTAATAGCTTAAGCTTTCCTTGATACTTACCGGTTTTCTTCATTCTTGAGGTTCTCACTGTCTGTTGCTATCTACCGTCTCAAGTCAGCAATCTTCTGATATATTTTGCTGTCCAACTACATAGCAGAAAGATAATAAATGCGACACCCTATGCTCCACCTAAATGGTTTTACTATCAAACATAAGGAAACATGCCAACCTCATAAATAAACCCTAACACCCACTAGCACATGGTTTTGCTTCCATGGAAAGGGATTGAGCCTAGTACATGGTTTTGCTTCCATGGAAAGGGATTGAGCCTGGCATTGTGAGCTCATATAAACAAGTCACCAGGTATGCCTCTACCCCTCACAAGTTCATCGTTCAGTATTCTAAAGCCTAAAGCTCACCTCTAGTTCTTGCTTGAGATCTTTCCTTTATATTAGAGCGAAACAAAACAAGATGATTAGTGCCAAGAAGCTCATCAAATTGGCAAGGAAATGGCAGAAGCTGGCTGCTATCGGGAGAAAAAGGATCACACTGCCACACCCCTTTGAGAGAACTGATGCAAGAAGTTGCAGCATATCATCAACAACTGAGAAAGGCCACTTTGTAGTTTACTCCACCGATCAGAAGAGATTTTTGCTTCCTTTAAAATATCTTAACAGTAATATTGTGAGAGATCTACTCAAAATCGCAGAAGAAGAGTTTGGATTACCTAGCGATGGGCCTCTGACATTACCATGTGATTCAGATCTTCTGAAATATGTATTTTCTTTGATAAAAAACCATATTACTGCTGATGTAGAGAAAGCACTGTTGATTTCCATAGCCAGGAGTCACTTCTCATTGTCTTTGGATCCCCATCAGGAAGTTACAAGTCACCACATACCAATTTGCAGCTTCTGAACAATAGAATCAGACTTGTAAAGTTAGTTCAAGGTTCAACATTTTGAGTGATGAAGCAGGCTATTGCTTCGATAAGTTTTTTGTTACATATTTGAGAGAAACTAATGTAGTTTTTAGTTCAGATTGTGAAATGAAATTGTCAGGATGGCCTTGTCTTACTTTCCCTTTAACCATTCTTTCTGCACATCTGATAAGTGTAAGTAGCAGGTAATCAAAGTGTATCTGTGAAACTGATGAACAGTAGCTGTACTAAATCAAATTTGTCACGATTTAAATGAGATCAATTTAGACCTAATACTGTTCTTTCACCCCTATAGGTTTCAATATATGCGGAAAAACTTTCCTGAAAGCATATGTACTCCATGGCAGGCTGATTCTGATAGCCTGTCAAACTTCAATGCTTCAACATCATTAAAGCTTCAAGGAAATGAATCAACTGTTTTTTCTCCTAAAAATGAAAGTGTTGCAAACTGGTTTTGACAAGTCCTTTGGTAGGTTGATTCTGATAGACTCAGAATTTCCTGCCTCAATTAGTTTGAAACTTGTAGAAAATGAAGTAAAATTTTGTTTTTTTGCCTCCAAAGTTCAAAGTTTTGTGAGCATTCGGCAAGGTTTTTTGACAAAGAAAAAAAATACGTAAATCGATAAACAGATTAGGATGATAATGAATGTAGTATTGCATTTTGTTGATTTAGGTCACATTTTGCAGACCTTTTTGTAACCCTAAAACATTATTATACATGCAATTGCTTTGACAAATGATGAAAATTTAGACAAACTGTAAATTTTAGTTCTGCAATACAAAATTATAGAGATTTTGAAACAGTAATCCTTGACATGTTTCTCTTCAGCAATCCCAGGGGAATTAAAAGAGAACAGTCTAAATCCTCTGATTCAAGAGTTTATGTCACAGTTTCATGGTTCTTGCTAATCAGAGGGAAGCAGCTGCATCAAGTGATGCTGAGTAATGAAATGTGAACAACAACTGCAGCTATTTTGGGAAAAAAATGACGGGAAACAAATGAACACGAATTAAGGTAATCAGCCAGCAGCAGCAGCAATAAACTGTGAACTACAATTGCATCCATTTCAGATCAAGAATGGGAGATAAATCATGTATACAATCTCAATGCTCATGACTTAATGTGTGGGAAGCATATACCGGAATTAAACACTAGAGGAATTCTTTTGGTATAAATAATACAACAATAGATTTTAATTTATATGAATAGAATGTGCCTGGTAACAATTTCATTGCCTTAATCTCCAGCTCCGTTAGAGCATGCAAAAAAAAGTTCAATCTTCATCTTTCTTCTTAGAGGAATTTGGATTTTGTGAAAATTTCTGCCACCTCTGCTTGTTCTTCTCAGATCTACTTTGCATTTTGAGAAAATTCTGTGAGCCCCTGTCTTAGTGCTCCAAGATTAACCCCGTTATCAACCAGAATGCTAGTTACTCCCATTTTTGAAACCTGTTCACAAATGAAATTCTTTTAAACAGGGTAGATGACTCTACAGGGAAATTAGCAGTTCATTACAAAAATTACGAGATTTAAAGATCCAACTCATAAAATTAGAAGACAGGGGAAGCAGGAAAGATTTGTTTTTACCGATTGAATGTTCCTATCCTCGTCATCAAAAAAAAGCATGGAGTTAAAGGGAATCCCAGTCCTCGTATGAATCCTCTGGAAATGATCTGTCTTGTGAGTCCAGCTGGAAAATATTTCCTGGGATAGTCAGAAGAAATCACTCACCATGTAAGCCAAACAAAGGAGTAGTTCCTCCTGGTGATAGATGAATATAATTTCATATGTGGAAGATGAAGTGCATGCAGCAACATGGAAAACAAAACATTCTCCAAGACAGCAGTAAGCATAAAATAGAACTCCGAGCTAGGTCTCCGTTGGCAAAGGTGAGTCTCATCCCTAGCTTGGTTACTTTACTAGTCTATAGGCACTAGGCTATTCTTCGATCTCGAAAGAGTGAAAATCAGGATTGGATGCTGTTCCAATCTCTCTAATGAAATCGAATTCACCGTAGATTGTTGATTCCCTTGCTTTGCTTTCAGGGCAATGATTCCGAGTCTTCTTTGCTTGCCCACTCTTAACAGATTCTTATTAGTTCAAATAGCCCTAGCGAGCTCCCTGTGAACTAGCAGCTGGACGCATCAATAGCTTCAAAGCAGAGAGGAATGAATTCTAGAACTAGTGGGAGGACTTTGCCAAGAGAAAGATGATACAACAGTACAATCTTTTTGGAACAAAATGGGTAAATCCTAATTCATCACTTCTCATCAAAGGCAAAACATCAGCCACTTGCACTTAAGAGTTTCTTACCTATTTGATATGATGAGACTCAAAGGCTCGTCACTCAAATCAAGTTACTAGGCATTAAATTTAACCCTCAGCATCATGGGCTATTCTGAGAAACAATTCAGTATGCAGCACTTTACATACCCTGTGCTAGAGGCTACATCTTTCTCCTACCGTTTTAGGGATATGTTTTACTAAACTATGACCCTGCTAGTCATGTTCTTGAGTAAAAATCACAAATGGTTGACCCTGATACTCATTGCACAGTAAAGATTAAAAAAAAAGATTCTTAGTTCTTGCAGACTCACCTGTGCTACAAACATTGGCTTGAGACTTAGTTTGTCAATAAATGTCTTCGCAATATCTGAGGTTGGTGATCTAGAAGCAATGGCCATGTCAATCCCTTTTTCCTTGAGTGCATATAATATGCCTTTAGCTTGGGGATACAAGGATGGCATTTCACGCTTTGAGCGACATTCACTGATAACAACCAGAATTAAATAAAGATTTAGACCATGGTGAATAAAAAAAAACATTGGGCACAAGAAGAAAATGAAAGGGAACCATTTATAATGTTTAAATAATCATGTTTACATACAATGAGGTGCGTGAACAATGAAGGGCTAAATAATAAGTTGAACAACTTAATCCACATTCAATCAACATCATAGTACAAACTAACTTCAAGGCTTCAATTCAAACAACATTAAAAATACCCTCCAAGAAATATAAAAACAAAAAACCAAATTCTCCTCAAAATTACTAACATTTGATCCAACATACTAGAAAGTCCATTTTATCTCTCCAATAATTCAAATTTTAATTTAAAAATTCTTTCCTGATACTAACAATCGTAATAAATAGCATAAACATATAATACCAAGTTACAATTTTTACCTATAAAGTTTCCCACTAACACAAAAACAAAATAAAAACATGAAAAACCCACATGAAAATAACAACATTAAACAAGAAAACATGACCAAAAGAACATGATATTTGACATAACTTTATGTTAGCATGCATGTGGGTGTAAGGAAAGAAAGGTGCATGTGGCGGTAAGGAAAGAAAGGTACCAATAGAAAGGCCAGAGAGTGTAATCAAGATCGAAGACGACCAATCTAGGCAGCAATTGAAACATTCCAATAATTTGCAAAGCATCGTTTTTCACCTTTTCGTCTCCCATCTCTCTGCTTGCTGTGGCCTTTCCAGAAAGAATTTCAGAGAAATTTATGTGTTTAGTCGCTCTTGTGTTATTGGTGGAATATAAATAGATCCAAATGGTATTGCTTTGACAAAGAAAACAGAAGGTTCAGGTGGGCTTTTGAGTTCTTATGGTCATGGCCCAAAACAAACCGGATAATTTATAGGACCCAATCTATTTTATATCTCAATCAGGTCCTTAATGTATTGATAAATTCTCAATCAGATCATCCATTCATGATTAAGTGGTTACTGAAGCTCATATGACCTTTTATATAAAAATAAATAAACGAATGAATTCTCTAACATTCTACTTGAAAACTAAATCACATACTGAATTCAATTTAATTCATAAGAAAATAATATGAGGTAAAGTATTAAACCACAAATAATATTCTATCAAAGTTGAGCAGAGCTCTAGATTTTAGAGCCAATAATTACCGTCAAAGACCAGTTCATCCTAGGAACCATCAATACAACCGCAATCAAGGTCATCATGATTACGATGACCCTGACGAGGAAGTCATGAGACATATCAAGGTAGAAGCCCCAACTTTTGAGGGTCAACTTGACCCGTGGATCTTTGATAGATGGATCCGTGACATGAATTAATTCTTTGGCTGGTATAATCTATCTGATAATAGGAGGGTAAGATTTTGCAAAGATGAAACTTAGGGGAACCGCTCAGCTCTATTGGGAAAGTGTAGAAGAGTCTTTGATTAGGAAAGGTCAACTCCCTATTACTGATTGAGTTGAAATGAATATTAAGGTAGAAGAGAAGTATTTAACTCGTTCTTATAGAGGAAATCTTTTGGACTAGTGGAATAACTTGAGGTACGAAGGCAAGTCTGCCAATGAATATATGGCACAATTTGATGAGTATAGAATGAGGTGTGCAGTTAGGGAGGATGAAGTGATGACCCTAAGTAGATTCTGAAAGGCTTAAATGATGACCTTAGAAGAGAGGTTGTGCTTAGAGGTGTTTCCACCCTTGATGAAGCTTATACCTTGGTACAAAATTATGACTTGGTCACAAAAAAGCCAGTGGACAAGACGTTAGGACACTCGTAGTACCCCTTCTGTATCTCAACCTGGAAGTAATAACTCCATATTGGTTGCCCCACCTTGTAAACCCAATCCTTTGATTTTCCAAATACCTAAAGAAGACAAGGGTAAGGGCATTTTTCATGAAGCACCTAAGATAACCTCAAGAATTCAGTGTTTTAAGTGTCAGGGTTTTGGTCACATTTCCTCTAGTTGCCCTAATAAGACTTTGTTCATCAAGGGGCAAGAGGATATGGGTGAAGAAGATAATTGTGATGGTAAGATATATGAACCCAATCCTGATGATATTCAGGATCTAAATGATGAGGAGGATGAGTCCAACTTGCTAGGATGTGTTAGGTCTATATCCCTACAAAGCAAGACAACCAAGTTAAATATAGTTAGATGTGCTTTAACACAACTTAGAGGAACTGAGGATTGGAGAAGGACTGCTATTTTTTACACTTACATTAAATGTGGAGATAAAGGGTGTAAGATCATCATAGACAGTGGTAGTTGTATTAATGCAATTTCCTCGGGTAGTGTATCCCGTTTAAACTTAAAGTCTATTCCACATCCTAAACCATAGTGTGTCCTCGGTTAATGATACATATTTAGAGGTCAAAGAGAGCTGTGCTTTTTCCATAATGATCTTGGACTATCATGATGAAATTTGGTGTGATGTCATTCCCATGGATGTAGGGCACGTCATTTTGGGTAGACCTTGGTTATATGATTTGAACGTTACAATCTTTGGACGATCAAATTCTTGCTCATTTTCTTTTCAAGGTAAAAAAATCCAACTTATTGGATTACCTCCAAGGTCTAATGATAATAGTCAGAAGAAGTATAAAGTGAAACAAGGAGGGTTTAATATAATAAGGAGATTTGTGAGGAGTTAGTTGTGTTTGCTGTAGTGGCTAAGAAAATTATAGAAGACCTTTTAGAAAAGCCACCTGAAGAGGTAAGGGAAGTGCTGAAAGAATTTTTAGATGTTTTCCCTTTTGAACTACTTGATGCTTTACCCCCCATGCATGATATTCAACATGCCATAGATTTTATCCCCGGTGCCACATTGCCAAACTTGTCTCACTATAGGATGAACCCGAGTGAACATGCTGAATTGCAAAGGCAAGTATGTGAGTTGTTACAAAAAGTTTATTCGAGAGAGCTTGAGCCCTTCTGCAATACCTAAGAAAGATGGATCATGGAGAATGTGTGTAGATAGTCGAGCTATCAATAGGTCAATAGGCATGAGTTCTTTTGAAGTTATACATGGTTACAAGCCTAGGAAACCTTTAGACCTTCTTTCCATGTCCATTCATGCTAGAGTGTCCTAGTCAGCTAAGTATTTTGCACATAGAATTCAAGATTTGCATATTGAGATCACTAAACAAATTCAATCAAGTAATGCGCAATATAAACTTTGAGTTGATTTACATAAGCGTCATAAGGAGTTTAATGTGGGAGACTATGTTATGATATGAATTAGTCCCAAGCGGTTTCATTCGAGAGCTAATCGAAAAATTACATGCACGTAGTGCGAGGCCCTTCAAAGTGTTACAATGGGTTGGTCCAAATGCTTATGTTCTTGATTTACCACATGATTTTGACATTAGTTCTACATTTAAACATTGAGGATCTAGTTGCATACCATAAGTCACTTCCTATTCCAAATGATCCTTTTGAGATGCCATTTAACCCCCCCTCCTGATAACCCTATTGAAACCTCTATCCCTTCCACTTTGACATCAGCACAAAAGGATAATATTGATGTTATTCTAGATGAACAAGTTGTTTTTAACAGGAATGGTGAGTTTCAACGGTTTTTAGTTCGCTGGGTGGGCCGTCTTTGATTCAAATAACACTTAGATCACTAAAGATACTTTGCAGCAGCTTGATCCAGATCTTTGGGAGTACTATCAGAGTCGGCTAGTGCTACACTCGACGGGGTTGAGTTTCTCCAATCCCCGGGAGAGTTGGTGGGACACCAGACCCACACCGCAAACTACACGAGTATATGGATGAAGACGAATTTGATGGCTCAGACTGTCACGCTTTGGTTGGGAGACTAAGCCCATCTGAGCCCATATCATTGCAATTTTATTTATTTGAAATTATTTATGTTAAACATTTGAATTTGATGGGCCGAGCCCAATAGCGAGATGTTTAAGGTTTACTATTTATATATTCCTCTGTCATGAGGAGAGATAGCTTTTGATGAATAATGAAAATGTTGCAGCCTTTGCAATTCTTCAATCCCTTTTTCTTTCTTTAAGTTTCTTTCTTTCTCTAAGCTTCTTTTTTTCTTGTTTTAAATTCATATTATTTATTGTTTCGCATCAAGATAGCCCAATTTGTTGCTCTTTGATTGAGAGATTGGGCTCATCCAAGCCCAAGTTGTTAGATTTTATCCATCTTTATTATTAGACTTCATTTTATTTTATTAGTTAGTATGTTTTAAGCTGATATTTAATTCTTGCTAATCAGAGTGAAGCAGTTGCATCAAGTGATGCTGAGTAATGAAATGTGAACTGCAACTGCAGCCATTTTGGGAAATAAATGATAGGAGACAAATGAACACGAATTAAGGTAATCAGGCAGCAGCAGCAATAACTGTGAACTACAATTGCATCCATTTCAGATCAAGAATGGGAAATAAATCATGAATCAAATCATGTATACAATCTCAATGCTCTTGACCAGAATTAAACACTCGAGGAATTCCTTTGGTATAAATAATACAACAATGGATTTTTATTTATACAAATAAAATGTGTCTGGTAACAATTTCATTGCTTTAATCTCCAGCTCCGTTTGAGGATGCAAAAAAGAGTTCAGTCTTCATCTTTCTTCCCAGATGAATTTGAATTTTGTGAATATTTCTGCCAACTCTGCTTGTTCTTCTCAGATCTACTTGCATTTTGAGAAAATTCTGTGAGGCCCTGTCTTAGTGCTCCAAGATTAACCCCATTATCAACCAGAATGCTAGTTACTCCCATTTTTGAAACCTGTTCACAAAGAAATTCTTTTAAACAGGGTAGATGACTCTACAGGGAGATTAGCAGTTCATTACAAAAATTACGAGATTTAAAGATCCAACTCATAAAATTAGAAGACAGGGGAAGCAGGAAAGATTTGTTTTTACCGATTGAATGTTCCTATCCTCGTCATCAAAAAAAAGCATGGAGTTAAAGGGTATCCCAGTACTCGTATGAATCCTCTGGAAATGATCTGTCTTGTTAGTCCGACTGGCAAATATTTCCTGAATAGTCAGAAAAAACCACTCACCATGTAAGCCAAACAAAGGAACAGTTCCTCCTGGTGATAGATGAATAAAATTTCATACGTGGAAGATGAAGTGCATGCAGCAACATGGAAAACAAAACATTCTCCAAGACAACAGTAAGCGTAAAATAGAACTCCGAGCTAGCAGGATGATAGAACATTACAATCTTTTTGGCACAAATGGGTAACTCCTAATTCATCATTTCTCATCAAAGGCAAGCATCAGCCACTTGCACTAAACAGAAGTGGCCCAGAAATACAGATCATGTAAAAGAATCATCAGAAACACAATAGACTTAAGAGTTTCTTACCTATTTGATATGATGAGACTCAAAGGCTCGTCACTCAAATCAAGTTACTAGGCATTAAATTAACCCTCAGCATCATGGGCTATTCTGAGAAACAATTCAGTATGCAGCACTTTACAAACCCTGTGCTAGAGGCTACATCTTTCTCCTACCGTTTTAGGGATATGTTTTACTAAACTATGACCCTGCTAGTCATGTTCTTGAGTAAAAATCACAAATGGTTGACCCTGTTACTCATTGCACAGTAAAGATTAAAAAAAAAAAGATTCTTGGTTATTGCAGACTCACCTGTGCTACAAACATTGGCTTGATATTTAGTTGGTCAATAAATGTCTTTGCAATATCTGAGGTTGGTGATCTAGAAGCAATGGCCATGTCAATCCCCTTTTCCTTGAATGCATAGAGTATGCCTTTAGCTTGGGGAAACAAGGATGGCATTTCACGCTTTGAGACACAATCACTGATAACAACCAGAATTAAATAAAGATTTGGACCATGGAGAACCAAAAAAACATTGGCACAAGAAGAAAATGAAAGGGAACCATTATAATGTTTAAATAATCAAGTACTACCAAGATAGTGTTTTTTATTATTATTAAACTAAAATGCAAGGTTCTAAAGACCAAATAGTGCATTAATATCATATATATGCAAGTAAAATGAAAAAGTCGAACGTACCAGCAGGAGCACCTGCTGAATGTTTTGCTTCCACTGATGTTTCAAACTATATTAAACGTGTTAAAAAAAAAGCTGCAGAATTTATCGCCAAATTACTTAAAAATTACATACAGTGAGGTGCGTGAACAATGAAGGGCTAAATACTAAGTTGAACAACTTAATCCACATTCAATCAACACCATAGTACAAGCTAACTTCAAGGCTTCAATTCAAAGAGCATTAAAAATACCGTCCAAGAAATTAAAAACAAAAAACCATGTTCTCCTTAAAATTACTAACATTTGTTCCAACATAGTTGAAAGTCCATTTCATCTCTCCAATAATTCAAATTTTAATTTAAAAATTCTTTCCGGATACTAATAATCGTAATAAATAGCATAAACATATAATACCAAGTTACAATTTTTACCAATAAAGTTTCCCACTAACACAAAAACAAAACAAAACATGAAAATAACAACGTTAAACAAGAAAACATGACCAAGAGAACATAATATTTGACATAGCTTTATGTTAACATGCATGTGGGTGTAAGGAAAGAAAGGTACCAATAGAAAGGCCAGAGAGTGTAATCAAGATCGAAGACGACTAATCTAGGCAGCAATTGAAACATTCCAATAACTTGCAAAGCATCGTTTTTCACCTTTTCGTCTCCCATCTCTCTGCTTGCTGTGGCCTTTCAGAAAGAATTTCAGAGAAATTTACGTGTTTAGTCGCTCTTGTGTTCTTGGTGGAAATTTAAATAGATTCAAATGGTATTTCGTTGACGAAGAAAACAGAAGGCTCAGGTGAGGTGGGCTTTGAATTTTTTGGTCATGGCCCAAAACAAGCCGAATAATTTATAGTACCCAATCTATTTTATATCTCAATCAGGTCCTTAATGTACTAATAAATTCTCAATCTGATCATCCATTCATGATTAAGTGGTTAGTGAAGCTCATATGACCTTTTATATAAAAATAAATAAATTCTCTAAAATGAAATTTAATTATTTTTTTATATTTGAAATAAAATATTAAACCACAAATAATATTCGATCAGGTTGTATCATCCTAAGATATCGAGACCTCTTCAAATCCCTAAACAAACATTCAAATTCACATATAAATTAATTTATTGGGACACCCTTTAACATATCAATTGATTCATTTCAACTCTCAAAACTCAAATAATTCAAATGTTGATTGTACAATGTTTATCGTATAAAAATATTGGATGTAGAAGATCCACCAACTATGACATATTGTTTACACTATTTGATTTTTCCAACCCTTTGAAGGGTGAAGAAGTCAATACATTAGGAGAGACACGTTACATAGAGAAGGGACCTTGGGCAAACCATTGACTAGCCCTTGTTATGTTGATAATGACTAAGCCAAGAACACATTTATAAATTGCAATATGGACATTTAAAAATGAGTTAATTCGGTCAAAGGACTTGGGTTGTAATTTTCAAAACTAAAAAGGCTACCTTGCAAAATCAATAAAATCACAGGGTCTAAACTATAATTTGCACAAGAGCACACCCAGGACTTTCTACCAGATCATGAGCAGATGCAAATTCAGGTCATCTGAAAGAAGATGAACCCGGCGAGGATGTGTGTGAAGTTGAGATGAACACAGATCAGGGAGCTTTCTCTAAGACATCCATTGGATCTTGCTCTGACTGTTAATTACCTTAGCAAGGCTTGATGGTGGAAAGCTCAAGTTGTGAGCAAGGGTGTAAATTCTATTTCGGTTGGTGCTTTTGATTTTTTCAATTGAAACGAAATGTTTTGGTTTTAGAATGGTTCAACGCGCCATTTCGGGGTTGTATTATTTATGGTTGTGTGTGTCTATATGTATAATTAAAGATATTAATTCAAAAACATATTTAGTTCAAATCCAAAGAATAAAATTATTTAGAATTGTACAATTTCAATATTAAAAAAAACACAATAAAATAATTTTTCTAAACAAAATTATAAACATGTATAATATTATAAGAATATTATCATTAATCTCGCAAGGTCATTATATTCTTTGATTGCTCTAAAATTTTAACATAATATATATAAATATATTAAGAGACTTCTCGTAAAATTTAATCTCAATCTAACAATCAATTAAGATATATGATTAATATTATAAAATTATTCATTATTTAAAAAAAATAAACTATTTAGTCAAAACAAAACAAAACCGAAACGTTTTGACTGGTATTTAGCCAAAAAATCTAGAATTAAACCGAGATAAAAACGACACTGCTTTGTCTTATTTTTTTAACTGATATGAAATATTTAGACCAAAACAGAACAAAACTAACAACATGATTGTGAGGAAGATAAGGGCCTTTTTCTAATACCTCCCCGTTTATATCCACTCAAGTTACGATTATAAAAGTAAATTGATGCTACAAAAAAAGAGTGCAGAAATGCATCAAGTTCAAGCCATATGTCATTGATCATTGCTTAGAGAGCCTTTTCAGCATCCAGGATAAGCCAAACATTGCACAAGCGCTCTCTTTCTTTCTATAATCTTGTTTGTTCTATTCAACTAAAAGGGCTTCAAAATATGTGCTCTTCTCTGTACGCACAACCAATTTCTGTGCTGTCAAGGTTAATGCGCCACAGAAAAGCACACTCCCCACCTTGCTCTTCTTTTCTCTACCTCTTTCTATAATATTTACAACCCTGATGGCTCTTCAAAGTTCTGTCCATTTCCTTACTTTCGAGCCCTTAAAGAACAAGCACTGGTATAACACTGCTATTCGCGGTGAGATGTGATTCTTCAGGAATGCTTCCTCAGAGAGATTATATGCCATCAGATGCATGCTTTGTCCTCCCTGCAGTATGTTCGTCGGATGTCAAATCGATAACAGGTTTTTTGATCTCTCTCAACAAGGTTTCAGCAGTGTTCATCGTGTCAACTGATGCCCCGAGTTTATTGCAATTGTCAGTGTTATGAAAGGATGATAGCGAATCATTAGCCACATGGTCAATGTGCATGCAGTTTCTCTCTTGAGAGTCCTCAACAAAACAATCAGCAAATTCCTCATACTCGGTTGACTTTGAGGAAAGTTCATCGCAATCTGTGTTTTTTTCACGGTCTAATCCCTCAGACTGTGAATGCAGATGATCTTCATCAACCCCTGCCCCTATCTCTGATGATTCCAGGGATCTACTGGTAGATGCTTCTGAAACTGGAGTCGTCATAGGGTTCCACAAGCTGCATGTATTTTTTATTCCTAGATGAACCGAGAGATCTAAGGTCCTTGTGAGAAAATGAGGTTGAGGGAAATTCCATTGCCAAGCCAGCAGGTAACTGATCATCTTCTGTGTCTGATGATGAATCAGAGATTTGTTCACCAGTTTCCTCGGCTTCCTGTTTCCAGACAATGCGAAAAAAAATTCAGTAACTTGCATGGGAAACTATTGTTCATCATCAGAAAAGATAAAAACTATTACCTCCACAGGTGACATGCAAGTCCTCCAATGAAGTGCTCCTGTCTGCCAGCAATTTCCGTTGGAAAAAAACCTTGCATTAGGTCCCGGTTCGGGCAAATCCCTGGAATTCAATCCTAGTTCTTCGAGTCTTTGTCGCTGTGCAGCACTTATTGGAGATTTTTCTGTGAGTGAAATATGAATCAACGTATCAGTATCAGGACCAGATACTGCACTGCATACCTCCTCAAGGAACTCAGCTCCAGTTTCTTGCTCATTTGGATCAGAAGATGGAGTACAAGACTGATCTTCAAGGATTTCACAGATCAATTTCTGGATGTGTGCCCTTTTCAGTGAGGCCTCCCCAGGTAGAAACCAATTTCTACTAAGCTGGTTAAAGATTAAAAAATTTGTAACTTACCAAAAGCTGAAAATTGCCATTTTTTTCAGGAATTCAGAAAAACAAACATATAAAAAAAATGGCCAAATATAAAGATAATGGACACGAGTATCCAATTCCTGACAACAATTTATGTTCCAGTATAGAAGGATGAGGCCCTCTAGTCCAGATCCCATAAAGAAGATTGAACTAAGGAGAGGGAACAGACAGCAAGAGAAGATAGAAGTTGCCAATTTTATTCATAGAAAATTCTAACAATTCTTGCAGTTTATAAAGGTTGTAAAGACTTCAATGACTTGATAATAGGAGCAAAGCAGCTGAAGTTAAATAACAAATGCAATTGCAAACTAAATAAAAAGTAACAGTTTACTATGAAAGCAAACCAGTATTCAGAAAACAATGTTGTAATTGCAAATTTGAACATGTACAGAAGGAGCCGAAATCATCAGTAATCAGACGGGGGTTATAGCTATGTGAAGCCCAGATTCCTAACTTGGAAACACTTAGCATTAATATCACTAGGATTATAATGAATATTTATGTATTCTAAACAGAAAATCTTGCCTCAGAGATGATGCAGGTACTAGAATCACCATAAAAGAATTCCCAACTGAGAAGATGGTTGACAGATGCAAAACTAGAAAGAAAATAAAAATCACTTACAAAGTTTGAAAACTCTGTTATCTTAAAAGGACTGAAATCAATTGGAGCTTCTTCAAGAAAAAGCTCCACATAATGGAGTAAGAACAGGCCACAGTCATACAAATTTCCCTGCTGCGGTAGCTGAATCAAAAATGGTAACAAAAGTTGCAGTTAACAAAACTTTAAAATTGTATAATGGGAAAACTTGACAATTTTCTGAAAATGGTAATCAGTAAACAAATATTCATGGAGTTTATGATGCAGCAATTCTTCATTCTAGATTTGGGCCAGTAAAATATCAAAATCTAAATATAGAAAAGAACTTAGATGTCATGAATGTATTATATTGAGAACTTGTTTATTGAGTAATTAATTTTTTTTATAGACTGATAAGATCTGGACATGATTATTCTTCATAAGAACTTCATCCTGTCGCTTTACCACTTCAGTTGATATTTAAGGGGCAAATTACATGACCTAGAACTTCTTTGCATCTAGAGCAGTGTTGTCAAGAGGCGCTCAGCTAGACGCTCCAGGCAAGGCAAGGCCACATCATCTTTACTCAGTCTCAGGCCATAGTGATTGAAATACTTTTTTTCTGTTGGATTTTTTTAACTGATTTATGTTTGACCTATTTGTCTATTTTTTTAATTACCACGAGAAACAACTTAGGGGTATTTTTGTAAAGAACAAAGGTTAGGGTAAAACAAGAATAAAAAAATCATTAAAATGGGATGAAAGGACACTTGAAGAGAAACACCAGCCAAACTTTTGCGTTGAGCATAGTCAGAGAACAGCAACACAAGTACAAAATAGGAGAACAGGAAAGCATGGATGAAGATGTTTTTGAAGATTAGTGAATAATGATGATATATTCAACTTATTTTTTAATCTATTTGGCAACTTACTACTTTAAATTATCTTATTTTGTTTTTAGTGTGAAAAATATAACTTTTTATGACAATGTTATGGCATTTATATTTTCTTTTGATTTTCTAATGATCTAATCTTCATTGGGAAGATATATATTTTAGATTTATATAATATAATATCATGCATATATTTTTTTTTAATCTATAGCATATCACCTTTGTTCATTCAGGCATGTGACTAGCACCTTTCGCTATGTGGAGAAAACTATGAGTTAAACTTTTACTTGTCTGACAGTATAAACATGACTGATGTGGTGTTGTTTAACTAATTAATTAATATTTGATGTCCCTACTTCAAATCTGTTAAGTTGCCTCATTTTTCTATAAAAAATCAAATATGCAAGCCTAGTTAGATACTGCACCTTATATGTAGCTTTAAAGTCTTGAAAAGGAAACAAATGGACTCAGGAGCAGAGCTAGAATTCAAACATGAGGGAAAAGAAAAGGTTCCGAATAACACTGGGGGGATAATGTCCAAGAGAAAAGAGGGAAATTTGAACTACTAAAACTAATGAGGGCAAAAATATTTTTCTTGAAAAACTTGGGGGGATTGCCTCATTTCTCTCCATGAAATTCTGTCTTTGGATGGACTGCCTGCCCTGGTGGAGGTAGAGGGTGAAGTCCTGAACGAGTGTGTGAGACTTATTTTTCTAGCTATTCATTGAGAAACATTAGAACCTTGATTGAATTTTTTGATGAACTTCACTTTGGTTGTGTTTAATGCAACTATTAAGAAGTTCAGAGGCAAATAATAATTTAAAAAGTGAGGCAGTACCTCAAGTGGGACAAACCGTAAATGTAAGAACTTTGACAATGTGTCATCCACAGATCTCATTATGCCTTTCTCTCCACTCTTCATAGAGATAACTGTCAACATGTAAACAAAGAAACTCAATTCATATGAAGGCATTCCAAGCACTAGCTTAGCAAACAAATTTGAAATTGAAGGGGAATAATAATAATAGTTAACACTAGAAAGTAATTGGAATTGTTGATTCCATGCAATTTTTGCACCCAATACAACTGCAACTAGTTCGTACAATGTTTGTCTTAGTGTCAACTACAAATTGCATCTATGCCATTAGTATGAGTCTTGGATTGCCAAAAGGTATGAAAGGCTAACCAGGAATAACTCCAGCAATAAATAGGTTACCTTTGAATAAGATTCTTGAGGCCCTTATGACTTCCTCTAATGGAATCCATGTGCAAAATGCATGGTACTTTCAGTGAATTTCCACTTTCATCATCTGAAAGATTACCACAAGAAGAAATCAAGCAAAGTAATGCTAGAACACAAAATAAAACCGACTTTATCACATAGGTCCTTGCCTCTGGAATGAACCACTTCACCAGGATGACAAATGACAATCAAACTCCAGTGAAGACTGCCACCAAGAGAGTTTATTATATTTCACGTTAGCTAACAATACATAAGACAATGTCCCCTTATGACCTAGTAAAACTAATGCAACCTAATTCTCACCTGTAATTTACAGGAATAAAAATGTAATCCTTCTCAAAAATATTCAACTTTCTTGTCCATTTACAAACACGTTGAAATGCTATCCTGCCTTCACAAGCATTAGATGGGCCCTTGTCTAGATCAGCAAGCTTCCGAAAGAAAAAACTATTGAAGAAGTGGAACCTTTGCCGGTCATCTGGCTGGATTTTATTCTTCAAATATCTGCCAATTAAACAAATCTTTTAATTCTCAGTTATTTTAAAATGTTGACATGGAAGCTACACCCCCATAATCCTGTATGACTGAAATACTTAGTGTGAAAAAGCACTTGAAAAACAAATAGACCAAAATTAACATCATAATCGTGGATCATGCTTCTACAAGAAGCAGGGTGTGTAAAGAGATCCTTCACCAGAGACAACAAACTGTTCAGGTGTAGCAATTTACATGAGAAGCTAGAAAGCTTTGCATACAGGAAATCTCTACTAAACGTAAGCTTTATATATTAAAAATTTTTGCATTTAAATGCTCCTTGGTACCATCTCTTAAAATGAATACCCAGTGCCATTAGCAAGACAAGGATTATGCTTGTAAATATAGATATTAGGCAAGGGTATAATTTTGTCCTAATGAAACTCTTGAAATTAAGAAAGGATGGATGAGTAGAGTTAGGTAACCTGCCAACCTGGGATCAACCAGATTTACATGTGTTAATGACTCCCTCGCAGACAAGAACTAACCACCAGTGCAAGAGAAATATACAATTACAAGCAAGATATCTGACTAACATCATCTCACAGACAAGGCTTTGTCAGATTAAGCACCAGATCATGCAGCTGATCTCTCAACTTAAGCAATGAGCAATAGATAAGGATCATGGAAACAAAATAAAAAACTACACCTTGGGTAGTTTTCCAAGATTTTTCCTGTTCTACATAGAATTTACTAACAATAAACATTTTTAGCCTATGTCTCCAAATAATTTATGCAGAAAAAAAAAGGTTCACTTTGTTCACTATATAGGCTATATCAAGAAAGGAATTGTCAAATATAAAAAGTCAATAAAAGTGATATGGGTATAAATTATGCCTCGTGAACTTGAGCATGGACTTCAACAACGAAACTGAAATAACTTTATGACACATCTTATGCAAGAATACCAGGCCTTATGTTTTGAACCCATATCACGCACCTTTCTCAAAAATAAACATGTTTACTCTGTTCACTATATAAGTTAAATCCAGAAAGCAGTTGTCAGGGGAAAAAAAAAGGAACCTTATCCCTTTATGTTATGATTCTGTTTCATGACATTGTATATCAGACTTCAAGATTAAAACTGATATAATTTTATAGCACATCTTATGTGACGACTTTCTTCAGGAATACAGCATAAAAGCCAAACTCTGAACCTTGAAACATATCATCAAGAGTCAAATTGACAAACCCATTAGTAAGTTGACGAAACTTACTGGATATAAAAGTCAATGATGGTATCATTGATGAAAGTCTCAGGACGTAAAAGGTCTACATCTCGCTTACTAATTGAAACAGCATCAGGATCACCTTTGGGATAAACAACCTCTTCAAATGTTTCATGAACACTAGAACAAAAGATCTTAAATTAGAAGCAACTATGAAGAAAAATTAGTGAGATTCATTTGGAGCAAATGTGATAGTCAGCAAGTTCATGAACACAAACACACATTCAAATATAATGTTCATTTCTATTTACAAATATTTCACCAAATAATTTATAAGTGCTATCAAAACCCAAAAGTTTTAAAGCGACACTGATACAAATATTATAAATGGGGAAGCTGGCGTGTGTGAGATTATATATATATATATATATAGAGAGAGAGAGAGAGAGAGAGAATCACAACCATGAAGGCCAAATATGATAATTAATGAGAAAAACTAGTTGCGCTCACAAATCATAACATGTTCAATGTTCAATTAGCAAATATGTGCATCCATCCATTGACTTACACAGGAAAATAAGGTTTTGAGGTGAACATGCCATTGTGCCCAGAAGAGACATTCCTGTCCTTTTCCAAATCAGATCTGTAGCATAAAATTAAGGAAAGAAGATTGACCAGCATATTGATCATTTCATCAAGCAAATTTACTATTAAAGATAACTAAAACAAGCTATGAGGAAGAACTTATATTGTAAGCAATAGTTCCCACTGAGAAAAAGAGAGAGCCAAAAGATACAAACAACTTGAAGAAAAAATAAATAAAAGCTAGCATACCGGTATAGTATTAAAAATTGATAATCACAGCTCATTAAAATAGCTAATAGATGCTCAACCAGCTGGACAACCTTGGATAAATTAAGCAAGAATTTCATTTGGGGTGATCATACATAGACACACAATATATAGATGGTTGGGTATTGCTACTAAATTGAAAACTCACTCAGAAGTAAAATTCCAGATATCCTTGTATCTGACATCCAATGATTTAATTGCTTCCTCTCCTTCATGCCAATGAGGATCATAAACTGAAAACTTCAACTTGTCCACATCTGCATGCAATTTAACAAAAAAGAACATGGATATATTAGAGCTCCATTGAGAAAGAAATTTAAATAATACACATTTGTTTTTCCATGGAGCATCTGCCAATCCAATAAAATTACAAAACTATTGATCACAAATGCAATAAACAATGATTTTATAATACATTTTACATTTATATTGACCAAGAGTTAAACCTGCGTCCATCTATAAAGAATGTTGGCATGACCATAACTAGAGTAGCAGGAGGCAACAGATAAAATTTATGAAAAAAAAGGAAAAAGGCACAAAATAAAACAATAAAAATTCTAAATTACTCACCCTAGCGTTCCTTGATATTAGTATTCGTAATCAACTTTTATGATAGCAGCTTGGAACAGTATTATGTTTCCAATTATCATACAAACCAAACTAGTTAATTCTAGTTTTTTTTTCTTGCAGCGGTAATTTGCTAGCAAAGATATATTGTTCATATTTCTAATGCAACTAACATGAAGGCACAATGCACCACATAGCATTAAGGAAAGAACTACAAGAAATTATCTGAGATTGAACAGGTATCATATTTTTATGCAGAGAGCAAGCTGAATAAACATCTAAAAGAAGGGTATGTCTAAAGTGTGACTCCTTGTCATTGTGGAGGAGAGACATCATGGTAATTAACTATTTGCAAGCAGGCTGCATATAATGCTGCCTGCATCTGATTGGTCAAGATATAACATGAAAGAAAACCTTGAACAAAATCCTACTAGATTTTATGCAAACCTGAAGCATCATTTCCAATTCTGGCTCCTTCAGAAACCTTTGATTTAAGGCAGAGATAAACCATAGCAGTTGTAACCTACATCCAGAGATGCAAAAAAAATTAACTTGCTCAAATCAGCATGCATACGTACAAGAAAATAAAGACAGTATAACTCACCATCTCACACCATTCTGACTCTATACTAATAATATCATCAAGATTCCACTCAGCATTAAATATTCCCTTGACCCCATTTACAGTAGAACCCTTCATTCTGATGCTGCTTCCTGAGAAAGTTAAGCAAGCCTCTGTACCATATATGTTGCCACATAGAATATAGTCAGGAAAAACAGCAACTGTATTATTTGTGTAATCCTGCAATACAAACAAACGCATTGATCCATGAGTTCTAAACTATCATATCAATTGAATTGGACTACTTGTAGCATCATTGTATGTCTAAACCAAGAGAGAAGGGGTAGGGAGGGAGAAGGAAAATCCACAGAAAAAAATTGGTTGGTTATTTGACACTGGATTAATTAATAAGAGAAGGACCATAAAGGAGCAAAGCTTTTGCATCTCTCAGTGCATGCAGTAAATGAGGAGCAAAAAAACCACATCATCCAAAAATGAAATTATGGAATTAAATCAGCTATTTCAGAAAGAGTATCATCAACAAGCTATACAGAGAGAGGATAAAAACAAAGTCATTTACACATGGATTTTTGGTTTACACATTTTCACTTTTCCAAAAGGGAGAGAGTTTCCAACGGAATCTCCATTTTAGTAAGTGTGTTTTTCTTAGACAGAAGAAAAAGGACTATATTAAAAGAGAGTAAGTGTGAATTTTAGCCATCTAAAATCTAGCATATATATGCAGATTCAGAGGACTTCTAGCCTCAAATAGGCTAAGAAGTCAGGCTTTCCAACAAGCCAAAATAAAATAAACAACGGTTCATTTAAAAAATGAAATTTCTTCACACAACTGGAGGGTGGGAGGACCATTTAATTTCAAAGAAAATTTTTTGTCAGAACAGAGTACACTGGAAAAATTCTAATAACAGAATTTGGGTTATAGACTATATACCTTGCTACATACAATTTTTTCAATATAAGTTCATGCATATTTACTTTAAAAATACGAAAAACAATATCATCTGCATCTCTATCATTCGTAAACATAATCTTCAGGCAGCCCTGAATATAAATACATAATATTTATTTATTTATTTGAAAAAAGAAGAAAAAGGATACTTACAATTTGATGTCCAAGAGAACCACACTCTATCACTTGGTTTCCTAATGGAAATGAAAAGAATGCAAATTTTATAAATAATTTTTCAGACCATTCTTGACAAGGAGAAGATAGTACAGATTAAGTATCTATTACGCTCAATAGAAGATGAGGAAGGAAGGAAGATTAGAACCTTCATCTTCTGAGGGAGTGTAGACAGAAGCTGACGAGCTCATTTCAATCCTGACATCATTATCTGAAATCATACTAGCTGACTCATTCTGCAACAATTTTGGTTAAATATTACGAGGTCAAAATCTTCATATCTAGCTTTCTCAGAAAACAAGAAATGAGTTTCTAAGAGAGAAGGAGAACTGGGTCAGAAGACTGCTATTTAAGTTTTTCACTATGGAATGTAACAAACTCAAATGGGTAATACTGGTTTTCATTTCATATAATGCAGGAGCTGTATTGGACCACAGTACATACCTCTGAATTTGAAAAACTAGATAACCTAAGGGTATCCAGCTGAGAAATCTCGTTGTCATCACAATCTTCTGGTGGCATGCAAGCAGGAACTGAAACAGAATATTGGCATTGATGGCCTATAACGATTGTATCAATATCTACTACTTCATCACTATTTCCCTTGCGTAATGTATCGGTCTCTCCAGCAACTATTGAGCAGAGCAAATAACATTAAATATTCAAGGACTAAACAAATCTTGTGCAGGAAATTCCCTTACCTCCAGTGGCAACATCAATTGGTACATCATCAATATCAATCCCAAGGGTACCCAATTTAGAAATCTCCTCCTTGACAACACAATCTTCTTGTGACATTCGAGCAGGAACTGAAACAGAACATTCACTCTGATCGTCCAAAATGGTTGTATCAATATCTACTACTTCATCACTCTTTCCCTTGCATAAAGGATTGATCTCTCCTGAAACTATTGTGCATAGAAAATAACATTAAATATTTAAAACCAATTACGAGAAATAAATGAACCTTGCACAGGACATTCCCTTGCCTCTAGTATCAACATCAATTGGCCCATCATCTTCATCAATCATAAAGGTAACCATCTGAGAAATCTCATCTTTGTCAGCACAATGTTCTTGTGGCATGCGAGCACGAACTGAAACAGAATATTGGCATTGTTTGTCTATAATGATGGTATCAATATCTACTACTTCATCACTCTTTCCCTTGCGTAAAGCATCAGTCTCTCCTGCAACTCAATATTGAGCACAGCAAATAACATTAAATATCTAACACCAGTTACGACAAATAAATGAACCTTGTGCAGGAAATTCCCTTACCTCCAGTGTCGACATCAATCGGTCCATCATCTATATTAATAGGTTCATTGCTTCTTTCTATTTTCACGGCCTCAGTACAACCTCCAACTAGATAAAAAAAACAATATTGGACATGAATCTCTCATAAGATAAAGCATTTATACGGGAGTAAAGCAACGATAGTAGGCAAAAAAATGCCGAAACAATAGTTTTATTGCACTTGGTTAACCTTCATTTTTTTTACAATCATTTCAATTTTTTCCCAATTTTCAAAAACCGCCAAAATTCAAATCCACTCCCAATTTCAGGTTCAAAACTCGAAAAAATATATAAAAAATGAAAATCAAAACTATAAAATAAAACAAAAGGCGCGTTGCGCATAAACTATTTTGATTTTCCATAATTGCATCCTTTTAACTTTTCTCACACGCAATGCATAACCAAAATTAAAAATCACTCACATTTAGAGTTCAAAAATTAAAAAAAAAAAAATTATTCATCCTAAATTAATTATTTAATTTTTTCAATTTCATGCAAAAATCCAAAACTCAAAGGCAGCCCAAATTCTACTTCAAAAAAAAAAAAAAAATAAATAAATAGAAAAGAAAGAAAAAACTCACAGCACTGGAGGAACTTATACTTGGTGATAGGAGAAGATGAGCCGTCGCCCTTCCTGTTGTCATTTCGTTTTCTCTTTTGAATTCCAAACTTGCCGGCGAATTTCGCCGACACCTTCTCGACTCCATCTTCTTCTTCTTCGTCGAACTCGAACACACTAAATTTCTTCCGAGTCATGGCTCAGCCCGAGTCAAGAATCAAATCAAAATAACAGCTGAGCGACAGAAAATTCTTCAGGTTTTTGTGTTCAGCAGAGAAAGATTTTTGAAATTTGCGAGTAACAGTCGAATGGGGTGTAGAGTGCAAAAGACAAATATTTTAAACTGCAAAGAAAAAGGGTTATTCTTAGCCTCTGTCGTTAATTTTTTTTTATATATATTTTTTTATTATTATTATTTAGATTGGTGATATTAAAAATAATAATATTTTAATATACCTCTACACAAAAATATTTAAAAAACTCCTAAACAATAAGAGGGAGATAGGAAAAGGTGATTTCAATTACGTGGTTTTTTTAATTATTTTAATATGTTAATATTAAAATATAATATATTTTTAAATAAAAAATATTTAAAAAAATAATTACTGTCGTAATACCAACATATTAATTCTGCCTCCTGTTTCCATTTCAATATTAAATTTTTATCTCAAGATTTGTAGCTTATAGTATATTTTAATTGTATATATATTATTCAAGTTTTTACTATGTTGATACATATATTTATATTTAAATAAATATCTATATTTTTTACTAAATAAAGAATTTAAATATTTATGCCATACAGATACAACTTTGGATATTCATTTCATAAATGATACTTACTATTCAAAGGTATGTTTATTTGAGAAATGAATAAATATATTAAAGTGTGGGTGTGAGTGTATAACACATAAGTATAATGTTAATACCAGGCATGTATATATTACATTAAATTAAAAAATAATATATATTTCTATGTGTGTGAGAGCAATATTAATTTAAATTTATTATTTTTATTTGCCCGCTTATCAGCTTTGTATTTAAAGATGGTAGAAAGAAAAGAAAAGAAAAATATAAATGTGTTTTTATGTTAAAACTGATAAGTAATGTTATGGAAAATACTTTCTAAAAGTTTTTTTTTAATTGAGGATTTATTAAATAATATTTTTATAATTTTATTTTTGATATTCACACATCAAAATCATTTAAAAACATGTAAAAAGTATTAATTTAATATTTTTTTAAAATATAAAAGTTACTGCAATGTAAAATGTGTAATTAATAGAAAATGCATTTTCAAATACATTAAAACAAGTTGGCTTGCCCGCGCACTACGCAAAGGTTTTTTGATGTAGCAAATTGATTGATTGTTGTGCGTGTTTTCATTGATTAACTAAAAATTTAATTAGTTGAATTATCATCGATAAAATCTATTTCAAATGGGATATTTGTTTTGTGCATCGAATGATTGAATGTAGCTCTTGTTCAAAATATTTGGATAATTATTTAATCAGTAAATTGTCTATGTGCATCGAAACCCAGGGCAAGTGACTCGTATATTTTTTCATTGTAAATAATTTGGCCCAATTTTCTCACCCGCTTTGTCTATATATGGCTTCATATATTTTTTATTTATATGATATTAAATCTGAAATATCATACACTAAAAAGTCATGGAAGTCCATTTTGAAAAGAAAAACAAAACATCAACTAATGAATTATTTTGATTATTATTACATTTTAATCATCATGATTCTTAAATAGTCATAATTATTATAGCTGCTACTATAATCATTATTATAAATAAATAATATTCTTATTATTACTAGTAGTATTATTATAATCGTTTTCATTATTATGACAATAATCATCATGATAACCAACATTGTTGCTTTTTATTAATATTATTTCAATTATAATTAGTATTGTTATCATTATTATAATTTATTTTTTTGTCATTATTGATATTTTTATATTATTTTATAAGTTATAGTTATTATTATCATCAAAACCATAATAAGTGCTTAAAAAAGTTGAGGGCCTGATATTTAGCATAAAAAACTTATTTTTGAATCAATATTCACTTAAAAACATTCAAAACAAACATGGTAACCACCTAAATAGATCTCTAAAAACTTCAAAAATTGATTTGATGAAAGCTCTAAATTAATATTTATCAGTTGATATCTCACTAGTTCAATTGTTACTATATTTTGTTTTAATTGTTACTGTATTTTATTTTTCAATTGTTATTGTATTTTGAAGTAATATATTGTTTAAAATCAATGTTTATTAGTTGATATCTTACTAGTTCAATTATTATTGTATTGTGCTTCAACTGTTCAATTGTTAATGTATTGTGTTTCAACTATTAGTGTATATGTTACTCTTCTAAATGGCTTTTACATTGGAATGCACATAATCAAAATTTATATTATTCAAAAAGCTATTTTATCTATTAAGTTTTCTAAAATAACATTTTATAATTGTACTTACAGTAGAGATGAAGCAATTGTCATCTTCCTCCTCGTTTGCAGGAACATATCTGTCATAAATGTCATAGAAAATCTCACTACTTGACCAAGCAAGTCAGTTCATGGCCTAGGTTCCACCTCAGGGTTATCTATCTCAGCTTCAGTCGAAACAAATGCAATGTATTTTCCTTTTGGAGCAACATTGTGAGCATATGAACAGCGGAAGAGGTACCTGGAAAAGCAATGTGAAAGTTAACAAATAACTGATAAGGAATAATATAAATAATATTCTGAACCTTTATTTAAAAGCTTTAAGCTTTTTAGATTAGATGGTTCCTTGACATGGTATCAGTGTCTTGTTGACCCAACGGTCACGAGTCTGAATCTTACCACCTCCGTTCTATTTGCTTAAAAATCAAGCACATGAGAGTGTGGGCTTGTGCAAGTTTCAAGCTCAAAGTACTTTCACCTTGAAGGGGAGTATTAAAGAATAATATAAATCATATTCTGAAACCTCATTTAGAAGCTTAAGGGCCTGTTTGGGAGGGCGGTTGCGGTAGCTTTTCAAAGTGCTTTTTATGCCGAAATACATCAAAATGAATTTTTTATTTTTATTTTTTAAAAATCATTTTTGAAATCAGCACATCAAAATGATTTAAAAACACCAAAATATATTCATTTAAAATGAAAAAAAAAATTGAATTTATGCGGCACGACGGTTGAAACATCGTGCCAAACGAGCTCTAAGTTTTCAGGTAAGATGGTTTCTTAATAATAAATCTTTAAAGATATCCATTTTTGAATATCTGCTACTTAAATTTGATATGTTTTTTCTCTATCCATCTTAATAATGCATTTAAAAGCATACAGTAGATCAAAGGGCATTGTAATATGCATTTGAAGGCTTATAAGAGAGCCTGTTAGGGTTTCATCTGCACAAATGAAAATACACGTACATATCTGATTTGCGTCCAAGTTGCTTCCATGGAAGAATAACTTGCGCAGAGTGAGAATCGCTCATTATACAAATAGCACGAGCGACCTTCCCAACTTTCTTCACCTGTGGCATTATAGCGATTACAGATAAAAGTTAATTAATGTTACAAAATAATATAAATAATATTTTGGAATTTTATCCAAAAGCTCAAGTTTTTAGGTGAAATGGATTTTTTCATATAGTATTAGAGTTTTGTTGACCAAACGGTTAGGAGTTCAAATCTTATTACCCCATTCTATTTGATAAAAAACCAAGCACAAGGCCACGTGGGTCTGTGCAAGTTTCAAGCTCAAAAGATTTTCACTTGAAGGGGTGATAGTGAATAATATAAATCATATTCTGATAACTTATTTAAAAACTTAAGTTTTTAGGTTAGATGGTTCCTTCACATGGTATTAAAATTTTGTTTACCCAATGATCACGAGTTCAAATTTCACCACTCTATTCTATTTGATAAAAACAAGCATAAGATACTGTGAGTTTATACAAATTTCAAGTCCAAAGAGCTTTCACTTGAGAGAGTATGTTAGAGAATAATATAAATGATATTCTGAAACTTTACGTAAAAGTTTAAAATTAACATAGTCAATGCCCATTTCAGCAAACGGAGCAGTGAAGCAAGAGACTGATATCAAAATTGTTTAATGCTACTTACCTTGTTTGGCAAATAGGATGGATCACAAACAACTTTCTTGCATTTAGCAGTTTCTCCTTCAGAAGTCACACCAATGGCTTTTCCACTTTCATCGAACTCTACCTGTCAATATACAGCAAAATTTACAAGGATCAAGTAGTCTGACAGCAGAAATTAAGCAAGCAACAGATCTAGATTTTTCCTGAGTAAAATGAGAACAATTGGCAACCCTTTGAGCTTTTTCAAATAATACAGGATAATTTTATAAATTATAAACAGGCATCCACACGTTTAACTTTTGATACATTTCCATCAATTCTAAATTACAAACATGAATCCGAATGCAGGAACAAAAACAAAGAAAAAACCCCACTAAATCACACAAAAAATGGATTTTTCCTGATTATGTGGACATCACAAATTAACAAAAAAATCTTAATAAATTCAAAATGATGAGATCTGTTTAAAAAATATCAAAACACGCTGTTTATTTTCTTCACGCTCATAATTCTTAAATTGTAAAGGCTATAGATGGCAGAGAATTTCTCTATCTGCAGCCTATTGAAAACAGAATTCAATCCCAAGTTCATGTTTGTCAACAGTCACCACACATTACGTCAAGTGCAAGGTATTGATTTTATCATAAAGATCAAAAACTACTTAGCATCCAAATGTTACAGGCAAGCACTTCAAACATTTTTTTTATTTATTTGAGGAAACCTCATCCCGGAAAACATACTTTTGTGGGATCCAGGTAAATTAGTAAAATCCCGGTTGTCCTAAACTCTTACAAAGAAGTGCATGTCCTTAACTCGAACTCGAAACCTGCTTTGCGATTTTCATCCCTTTACCATCACGTCACGCCCTCTTGGGACACCTTCAAACATTGGTGTTTTGCTTATGATAACAAAGACATTTAAAAAAGAGAGAGAATTACTTTGAGTCCATCAGCAGAAAGAAGACCACTAGGGAATGCATTCTTTGAGACCAGTTCCTAGAACAATTACATCATACTCTTCATCCATGGTCACAAAATCCAACTTAGAAACAAACCCTTTTGAAGATTTGATAGATGCAAGGAAAGAAGAGATTATTATTATTATTATTATTATTATTACAAAATAAGGAGAAATATTGGACAAATCAGGTTTTATATATATATATGTTTGTTTGTTTGATTTAGAGCAAGTCTTCAGTGGGAAACCAACGACAATAACGCACAAAGCAACGTTAAACGGGGGATTACCAAAAACTAGGGAATGGTTATATATGAAATATGAAAACTACGTTACCATACGCCAACATGCATTTCTAGACATTGTATTTTCTTTAACCTAATCTAACGTGGGATGTAAATGAATTCTCTCTCTAGTTTGCAAGAAAAAAACATTCTTTTAAGTGTTTTTTTTCTCTTATTTATATATTATTTTGAGAGATTTTGTGATGCTTAAACGATATCTAAGCAATATTTTATTAGCTATTTAATAAGAATCACTTTTTAAAAAATTTAAACACAAATGGAAGAAGAAGAAGAAGAAATTAACCTAAAAATCAAAAAGATAAAATATTTTATAATTTTTAGTGGGTCATGAATTTTATTCCCTCTCACTTTTGGTTCTCTTTCTTCAAAGTGAATCTCATTGAATAAAAGTTTATTTGATATCGTGATAAAGATTATTTTTCAAAGTACTTTTTTATTTGGAAATATATTAAAATAATAATATTTTTAGATTTTATTTATAATATCAGTACATTAAAATAATTTAAAAAACAAAAAAAAATGAAATGAGAAAAGATATTTTTTTTAAATCACTTCTGAAACACAAAAATAAACAAACTCTAATTAATAAAATATCAATTTTCAACCCAAATCAAAATTTTACTTTGAAAAACCAAATCAAGATCACTATATAAAGAAATAAAACTCAATTTTTTAATTATTTTTTTATCTAATAAACAAGGTTGATTGTTGTGGAAAATATTTTTTTCATACAATAAATAATTCTCCATTATTTGTTTATGGAGTGGATTTCGTAGTGATTTAAATATGTGATAAAGGTACCCTTTGCCTTTTCTTACAAGTACAGCAATATTTTGTGTTTAGAAAGGCGGTTGTGGTTGCTTTTGAAAGTGCTTTTCGTTTAGAAATACATCAAAATAATATTTTTTTTATTTTTAAAAAATTATTTTTGATATCAGCACATCAAAATGATTTAAAAATACCAAAAAAATTTCATTTAAAATGAAAAAAAAAATTGAATTTTGGCCAAACACCGGTTTGACCGCAATGCCAAACAGACACTATATGTTTATGAAATATCGTAGGGGTGTTATATCAATTTATTATGAACAATAAACTAACTGTTGGAGCAGTGATGAAGGGGATCAAAACGTAGATTTTGAGTTGAACTTTTCCACCAGCAATATAACTAGTGATGGAAAGTTTCTAAGTGAAAAATATAAAAAAAAAATGAAAAGAGATTTGTAGAGAGTAGTTTTTAGTGTTTTATTTTGAGAGATTTTGGGGTGTTTAAACGATATCTAAGTAATATTTTATTAGTTATTTAATAAGAATCACTTAAAAAATATAAACACTAATGGAAGAAAATAAATAAAATTTATAACCTAAAAATCAAAATGAGAAAATATTTTTATTATTTTTAGTGGGTCATAAATTTTAAAATTTTATTTTGAATATCATTACATTGAAATAATATGAAATAAAAAAATTATTGTTTAAAAACACTTTTGAAACACAAAAATAAACAAACTCTAATTAATAAAATATCTCTCATAACTTGAGCATCATAAAATTTTCAACCCAAATCAAAATTTTACTTTGAAAAACCAAACCAAGATCACTATATAACGAAATAAAAACTCAAGCTGTAAATTAAATTCTTAGCTAATAAACAAGGTTAATTGTTGTGGAAAATATATTTTTTTCATACAATTTTATGGAGTGAATTTTATAGTGTCAAGGAACCAATTCATCGAAAATTTTAAGTTAATAGGTGAGGTCCTATAACATGATTTATATTATTCTCTAACACACCCCTTCAAATGAAGCTCTTTGGGCTTGAAACTTGCACGGTTTCACATATTTTGTGTTTGATTTTTATCAAATAAAATAGGGATGGTTAGATTCGAATCCGTAACTGCTAGGTCAACAAGGCTCTGATATCATATCAAGACATCAACTCATCTAAAAATTTAAGTTATTAAATGAAGTTTTATAATATAATCTATATTATTCTCTAACATGTAGTGATTTAAATATGTGAGGAAGGTACTCTAACATTTTGTGAAATTATCTGTTTATGAAGTAAGTAGGGATTTTTTTTATCAATTAATTATGAACAATAAACTAATTGCTGTTGGGGGGATGAAAGGTGATTTGGAGAGAGTAGTTTATAGCAGGTTGATTTATGACCGTTGGATCTTAGCTTGATTGTGCGAACTAGGGCTCTCTGAAAAATTGTGCCAAAATCTTTGTTTTTATCAGGATGAAATTAGGGGTAATTACAAAACACTCTAGTAGAAAACAATTATATATAAAAAAAAGTTCAATTAAATATGTTTTTTTATCAATAAAACCTTAAATGAATTTGTAAAATTATTTTATCATAGACTAACAGATCCAAGAGAGTTAAACAATTCAACCTTTTGATATTAAATATTTATTCTGGGAAGATACAATAAAAAATAATATTTTATAAATAAAACACATTAATTCATCTTGAACAACTAATAATATTCCTTACATATCACCTTTTAAAAAAATTAATTATAGGTGAGTAGGTTATAAACATTTTTTTTTGTTTATTTTTCTTCAAATTAATTACGAAAAATATTTAATAAAATATCACTAGTTACTCTCCAATACTATTAAGTTTTCCCTTTAACAAATACCCAAAGATTTCCACAAAAGAAGTAACGTGACGATATGATTTGCACAGTAGATCTCGAGTTTAAGACATGACATACACCCCTTATAAAAAGCTTACCTGAGCACAAAATACACTTTTCAGGGACTAAAAAAGTTAAGAGTTGAATTTACTTCTTTATTCTCTCACCACCTTTAGCTGCTAGAGCTTGCTTGCCTCAACATCAGGAATAAAAACAGATAATCTCACGACAATACCGTAATAAAAAGTTTTGTGAGTGCATATTCCTATCCTTTCCTCACTGAAACTGACAGACAAATAGGCTAAATTGATGCATATTTCAATAGCTTCGCCTCATTTCCTTTTCCCTTGAAGGAAACTTGGGAACCCTTGATTCATACATATATACACAATCACCACACATGACATGAATCTTAAAACCCTAAAAATTTCTTGAATCAGCAAGCAGATGTTATCTACGCACAAGCCAAGATGGGAGCTTTATTTGAAAAATAAAATGACTGCTAATCCATTGAATGTTGCTGGGTAATCCTCCCTCTTTCGGATTCAAT
The DNA here is from genome assembly GCA_029030765.1 of Salix suchowensis. Lineage (NCBI taxonomy): Eukaryota > Viridiplantae > Streptophyta > Magnoliopsida > Malpighiales > Salicaceae > Salix > Salix suchowensis. The sequence goes on along the minus strand of CM054996.1, from coordinate 11,443,286 downwards.
CAGGAAAAGGTAACCTGCAAGACAATTTCGGAGATGCATTGATCAGACTGATGGTTTCTTGAATACCAAAACACCGCGTGGCACTGATTTACATTCTACCATGCAAGAGTTTGAGGGATCACAACGGTGAAGAATTAACCATGATGAGCAAAATGGAGTTATATTGTGTTCCAATGATGAGCAAAATGTTGTGTTTGTAAGACTAGGAAATGAAAACAGAAAGAATTTGCATGGAAATGAGTGTAACAAGCCAACCCCAGTGTAAGAAAAGAACAGAAGTTGCCGCAATCCTGACGAGGATTAGCTGAGTTGCTGCTGATATTGGTCATTATAGAATCTGATGACTGGCCTTGTTCGAGAAATTGCCCTTGGCCCTTTGATAAATTCATTATCTGCCGAATAAAATAAGAACTCAAAGTGAGAGGGAGTGACAGGAAGGAGATGAAAATTAATAATAGGTCTCATATAGTCTCACTTTCTGCTTCAATCGCTGGTTCTCCTCCATTAATTGCTGCTCCTGCAAATTAACCAAAAATAAAGAAAATTGATAACCATTTGATTGTTGAAGACAACATGGTAACCATATCAGTTTATGCGCATCATGAACAGTAATTTTCACAAACTTTGTAAGAATATTTTGTGTTTTCTCATTGTTAAAAGTAGTGGAGTGACCTTGGACTCGAGAGCATTAATCTCCATCCGAATTTTATCTCCCTGAAACACATTGAAGTTGAAACATGTGTGTCAGGAATTGAAAAGAGTTTTCGTCGTATTCATGCAGAACTGTTAGAGAATAATATAAATCATATTGTGGGATCTCATCTATCAGCTTAAGCTTTTAGATAAGATGGTTCCTTAACAAGAACAGAAATATCTAGAATTATGACAAGACTGCATGAATTACCTTCATTTCCATTACACGACATAAGCTTCCTTCAATTATTTTTTCTAATTTCTGTAATTCTTCCATGCTCAATCCCTGCAGGTCTTCTCCCCTTGTTTGCCTGTCATCAGTGGATCATCATATGTACATATCAGAACTCCATATTGGAATGTGATATGCTCTCGCAGCAAGGAATTAGTCCTGAAATTTTACCTCAGTTCACGTGTTTTCTCTGCTATTTCCTTGTTCAGCATGGCATGCACAGCACTATCATGCTAAAATGACAAAAACGAATTTGCCTTTATCAATACATAATAACCATGGTATCTTATAGAATTTTATATGAAGCTAGATTCTTGAATCAAGATCATTATATTCTCCCTATTCAACCCAGTTCAAACTTTTTGAAACAAATCTTGGAGTGAATCAGACACAGTTGAGTGAAAGACGAGGAAAAACATGTTAAGGTTTGCTAATTAATCAGCAAGAGGCAACACACACACACACACACACACACACAACAATGTCGATGTGATTTCAAATTCAATATAACCTGATAATTAAGCTACAATATAAAAACTAATTACCTGAAGCTCAACCGGTGGTTGGCTATATGTGTCAAGGTTTTTGGGATGCAGATTACGCCTTTCAATCACTTGCCCAATGCTTCAGGAAGAAAAGGTAGAGCAAATTAGTTCTAGAGTTTTCATGTCCAGGAATAGACAAGAACTAGCTAGCTAAAAACAGTGCCATTGGTGGGGATGTTTCAAGGATCACTTGTACTTGCTAGGTTCTATGACTCTTCCCAAAAGGGCTCACCAAGATGTACTGAAACAATCAACTTGAAAGGAGAGGAAGAAAAATCACTAGAGAAAACTGCTGCTACTATTACAACCAAACCTAAAAAAAGATGGGACTACTTTGAAACTTGGCAAAATGAACCTGACGAGCAAACCAAGATCCAGACAGAAAATGTAGAAGATTAGACAGATTTTCAGCAGCAGCTGCAGTCATTGCATGAAAGCCATGATAAAACCAGAATTGCAGCAGAAAATAAATAAGGACACAAGGTGGTAAAATTCGCTATTGAAGGTTTGAAAAAAAAACAAGGCGGCAGGTGAGGGAGACGATTACAGATGAAGATTACAGGAGCCAAAACGCAGAAGAACCTGAGAATGGAGACCTAACAACAGCAGATGAACAAAAAGGAGGCAGTCTAAAATGAACGTAATGAACCCAGAAACCATTTACTCCACCAAGAACCAACTAACCAAACAACAGCAGGAATCGTCATCGTCAAGACGCCTACTTATGATTTATAAGCAATTTTAATAATAGCCATAATTTATTTTATTTTTAATTTAAATGGAACTCTATTACTATATTAAATTACTATAGAACACCCCCTGTATTGTTTGTTTTAATTTTAATACATGATTTAATTCGTTTATTACTAGTGGAACTTCACCTTTTTATGATCACTAAATCAACCCTAAAGTCCATAAGAACAACTATTTCAACCTCCTAAACGATATCATGGTATCAAAAAGATTAAATAATGTTAAACTAATCTAGACCTGTTTAAATTAAGAAATTTATAATATTATAACCTAGATCTATATAAACTAATCTCATACATGTTGAATGTATTAGGCAGTTTCCTATGATCCTACGTTACATAAATCTTAAACAATTTGGAACAGCAGAAGGATCTAATCACAGAAGAATTTCAAGAACAGAAGCAAGAAAAATCCAAAAATTACTGTATTAGGCGGGAACCATCCTTTTCATCCCAAAGAAAATCATGTGATAGTCTATCTAAATATGCAGGAAGATAACCCTAGGCATTACTTAGTGCTTGTGTGGTAGCTTTGTGAAGCATCTTTTAAGAGCCAATAATTCTAATTTATGTAGTTATTAATATGTAATTGAAGAAAAATACTCTAATTACATGAACCAAAAAATTATTATTATTTATTACAACATTTTGACTGCAACAAAATTGACTTTTGCTAGTAATTAAGTCAACAAAAAATTTACTCTTCTACTTATTTGATGGTTAGACTAGTTTTCTTATGCCAACCGGTGCCTACAAAGATCAAATCCACTACCTTCTTCATAAAAACTAAACCTCTCGTGCATTAAACTAGAATATTTATGAGAAATCACATATCTTTGAATCCCAATTGACAATATGAGTGCAGGAGTGAAGATGGAGTTTGGTAGGATAATGACATCTCAATGCTTTAACTCCTATAGGTGTATCAATAAAAGTTCATCAGTTTTATACACAATTGCCTCTAAGAAAAAGATGAAAAAAAAACATTATATTTTAACAGAAGTACAAACTTTCATTAGGTATACTTGCTGGCCCTCCCTAAACAGAAAAATTTCTAGCTACTGAGAGGAGAATACCTATTTTCCAAATATATAAAGTCTCAAGGATTTGAGTATGTTCACATTTGGAATATTTTTCTTGATTCTAGTGATTAGAGTAAGTTTTGATTAGTCTTGATAATAATAATAACCATAGTATAGCAAAAGTGGAGGGGCAGATGGAGTAAATTGAAAGTTTATTTTATTTCTCATTCATCTTACCCCTCAGATATTTATGAGATTTATATTTGATAATCTTCATCTTTAACACCATTTTTCATGTAAGTTGATTAGTTTAACAATGATTTACATTGATGTTTTAGCTTTGAAATATTTATTTCATTTGTTATCAAAACTTATTGGAGTTTACACTATATTCATAATATTAATCATTGTATACAATTTCTCATCAAGTTTCATATTAGTTGGCTATTTATATTACCGAGAAACACCATATTCTGGAAAAATAATAATTAGAGGCATCCTATATAGAAAAATATGATTTAAAACTATGCTCTAGCTTAACACAATAATTCTTGGATTATTTTGTGATTAGATGGTAAATATGATATGGACAAGTATTAAAAAAGTAGTGGGACAAATGTCTAGAAATAAATTGAGAAAAATTATAATTATAATTTTAGAAAAAAGTAAGGGAGAAAATGGAGTCACCTCCCTCAAGTTAAGGTGATTTTGAATCTTATTTATTGTGGTACTTCTAATCTTACTTATAAAATAACATATTTTCTGTCATTTAGTATCTGAATTATCAATGTCATTTTATTTTTATGTTTTTTTTTCAAAAATAACTGTTTATAAAATAAATAAATAAATGTAAGAATTTGTATGCTTCTGTTTATTTACTCTCTTCCTTCAAAAGCTAGGGTTTGTATGATGTCTATTGTAATCTTTTATTATATATATATAACAATAATTAGGATGGTTGTAGTGTTATTTTGTTTTGTAACATTTTATAAGTCAATATTAACCTTCCTTTTACATGACTAATTATCTATGCTATTCAAGAAAAAGAATGGTTCATGCAAATCTTCCACAATCCAACATATTACTATTTGATGAAAAAAAACAAAAAGTCAAGACAGTAAAGTGTTTGAATCACTGGATAAGGATTTTATTTAGAATATTGATGTAAAAAAAAAGAAATCTGAACACAATATTATGCTCAAGGCCATTTTAGATAAGCATTAGAAAAAAAGGAGATTGTTATTAGTATATCAAGAACAAGTAACTAGACTGCTTCCATTTTTAATATATTAAAAAAAAGAAACTCTTTGGATAAATTATAATGTTTTGAAAAGGGCTTTTCATTTATTATTCTTTATCATATATATGATCTCTAAATTCCTTTTTATCATAAAAAACAATTAGGGTTCATAATGTACTCACATACTAGAATAAAAATTATTTTATACAATCCCTAAAATTGTTTTTATCAAATTTCATTAATTACTAGATGTTATAAATGATTTGGACAGCTAGCATCTTGACAAATTAATTTAATATTTGTAGATTGATTGAGATACACATATATTAGGTTAACTAGATGGTGTTTAAACTTTCTTTTATGCTTAAGACTTTTGAATTTTTTAAACAAAGGTTTATGTGGAATCAAACATATTGATCATATTAGTTGGTTGTTTATGTGACTAAAAAACATCATATTCTAAAACATAATTTTAAAACTACCATTCTAGTTTGACAAAACAAACTCCTGAAAACCAACCCCTTTCTCATGCACATATATATATATATGTCCACACATGCATAAGTGCATATATGCCAAAAATTGATCACTCTTGGCTATATATGCATGGAACGTGTTTAGAAATAAAGAAAAAGAAGTAATGACACATTTACTATAAAATACAATGTTTTATAAGTAAACTTTGAAGTTCAAATGAATAAAATTAGTTTTAAGAGCCAATGCTAGGAGAGATTTGAGATTTGGCTCCCTTGGCTTACCTTTAGCAGAGAAAAAAAATTATGTTTTCAAGTGGTTGTGGAGGCTCAATTCAACTTCTAAAGCTAGATGACAAGAGGTTATATGTAAAAAATAGTCTTATCTTTGAAAATGGTTTTCCAATTTTTAGTAAACATTTATCTTGTGTCAATATTTTCTCTTATACAACTTGGTGAAGTTACTTTTAACGCTTTGCGAGGTTTTTCTACTTATGTGACTCTTTTTCTTTCTTTTTTTGGACTAAATTGGAGGAATTTATATAGTAAGACCATATGCAAGGACTCAGTTAAATGGGCAATCTTTAGACTCTTTTTTTTTTAATGATAGCTAGATAGATGCTACTCCACTAAATTCATGCTTCCAAGATTGCAAATGGTTTCTAGGTCATCAACAACAACAATTTCAAAAATAGGGTCATAGGTAAACAAAACCTTGGTGTGGAACGTCACTTGGAAAAGAACTCTCATAACTTTTGAAGTAGGATTTTTTTATTCAAAATCAAGTCCTTTAGGAGGTAAGGCTAGATCATATTAAATCATATTTGAAGGTATGAAATTACTGTGAAATATTAGAAATGCTTTTATTGGGTTATCTCCATCTCATGACTTAGGTCACGAGTTTGACAGGTTAACTCAATTGACTTTTTTTTTTCTTTTTTTATTTGATTTTTCCCTATTATTATCATTTAATTTGTGTTTGATTGAGAATTAGACTTCATTATTTATTCTGGTTTGCTTTTTATTAGGTTATCTTGGTCTCATAACTCAAGAATAGTAATTAATGGGTTGACTTGATTTGTTTTTCATGTCATTTTTTTACTTAAGATTCTTACAAATTTCATCATTCAACATTAGATCTGAAAGGGACAATTTAGAATCGACCTTGATAATTTGATTGGATTTACTCACTATAGTGTTATCTCTATCCCATAACTAGAATTGCGAGTTTGATAGATTAATCCAAGTTAATTCATGTCACTGTTTTTTTTGTTTTTATTATGTTATTTCGGTCTGATGACCTGGGTCATGAGTTTGACGAATTGACTCAAGTTGTTTTAATGTTCTTTTTCTTGATTGATTTCTTAAATCTCATGCTTCAATATTGGGCTGAATAGGGATTAGAATTTGTAATTTGTTTCAATTTACTTTCCATTAGGTTATCTCGGTCTTATTACCCTAGTTGCAAGTTTGATAGGTTAGATCGAGTCATCTTTTTAGGTCTTTTCTTTATTGATTTTTTTCAATTTTATCTTTTAGCATTAGGTTGATTAAGAGTTATACTTTAGAGTTTATTTTTATTTGCTTTCTATGGTGTTATTAATCTCATAACCCGAATCATAGATTTGATATGTTAACTCAAATTGATTCAAGTCATTCCAATATGTTTTATCTTAATATTTTTTTTAAAAAAGATGTCATCTTGAAATTACTTTTTAGTCAAACTATGTTTTTACGAGTTGTATGTGTTGCCTTTAGACATGCAAAATCAACCAAATTGTCATTGGATCAGCACTCACAGAATTTAAAAACAATCGTTAGAAAAAAAAAAATTAACATCTAGAAATTTTTAAAGTTCAAGAAAAATTTGACCTAAACCGTCTAGTTATTTTTTATAGAGTAAATGCTCGTCCCTCTGACCTAGCAACAATTACAAATCTTAGTTGTGTATCTCTTCAATTCCATCTAGTTTATTGTGGAAAGATTCAACTCCTCCAAAAATCAAAATACTTATTTGTCTATTATTGCATGGAAGTGTCAATACAAAAGAGTTCCTTGCACAAAAATATCTAGTGCCTTTGGAGGAAGCATTTTGTCCTTTTTTTTGTGGTAAGAACACAAAAACCATTAGTCCCCTTTTTCTGCATTGTTATATTGTTTAGAAATTGTGAAATCATTCTCTAAAAGAGTTGAATTTACTGTGGTGTATACCAAGCACCATAGATGAATTGTTGTTTGAATGAAAGCTCATTGCTAAAGAAACATTTCAGCTAGGCTTATGGTATCCTGCGGGGAATCTGGCTGGCTAGAATTAAATTTGTTTTTATGAAGAGATTAATGATTTGGATACAATATTTGTGTTGGCTCTTCACCGTTTGATGTTATGACTTTAGACAGTTGATCATGGAAAGTGATGACTGGACTTTTCAGAGGTTCAGTAGCCATCCTTGTTTGGTCTATAAGTAAACTCTTATTAGTTTTGACTATAATATCCTTTAATGCATTTATAATTTTATATATATATATATATATATATATATATATATATATATATATATATATATATATTGTTTTTCTTACTAGTTTGTCATTAATATTAAATCCTCAAGAATAAAAACCATTTTTTTCTTTAACGAGATACAAAATCCTTTTACTAAAAATAGAGATCATGAAAAACTTAAGCTTGAAATTAGTTGAGGAACCCTAATTGATGTCCATTATATATTCTAAACTCATTGCAAGGCTTACAGGAATCTTATAAGCAAGTGTAACTATGGTCGGAATGCTTCTACTACAAGTCAATTGAAGATCATGAGCATGAAAGAATTAACGAGACTTTCAATATTCTTCTCCTAATATTTTCTATATAATTCAAATAAAGTCCTTATTTTCTATATTGAAAATTAAATATGTGATAAACATGTTTTCTTTTTATTTTATTTTTATGAAAAAACCTATTTAGAACAAATAAGAAAATTAGAGATGAAAAAAAAAACCATTTTCTAAGAATAAGATTTTCTCCCTTGGGATCTTTTTTATAATAACAAATACTTTCAATCAAAATTAGTACCAGTAAATCCCAAGATTATTATTACTATTACTATTATTATTATTATTAGCAGTAGTAGTAGTAGTAGTAGTAGTAGTAGTAGTATAAACAAGAGGTTGAAACTCAATATTTCTTGTGAAGAAGATAGAACACTAGCACCAGTACTACTCTTTAAAAGTCTGAAGAACCTAGCATTAAAATGTTTATTGAATCAGTAATATACTAGAATCATAGAGAGTTTTTCAAAAGTTACAATGTTAGGGGATGCATATATATATATATATATATATATATATATATATATATCCAACTCCTCTGATTAGAAGAGCTCAGCAGCTTCGTTCATTTACAGCATTCATGGTGATAAACTCAATAGAGTTAGAGGCATGAACAAGATAAGTCAAACTGAAACATAAATTTCCCAAGGGTAAGTAGGACTAAAGTTAGCATGTCCCAAACCATTGTCTTAGGTTACTGTTTTCTGATTGACATAAGACTGGCTATCGATGCTAATACAAAAAAAAATAAAAAAAAATAACCCTATTTAATATATTGCCTTCAAATACATTAAGTGCAATGGTTTTAGCCGGTTACTGTTTTGCAAGAAGATTTTGATTTCCTTCCATGAATTTTCAGTTTGTAAATGTTAACCTAGCACAAGATACCTCCTACCTCCAAACCATGAAAACCAGGAAATGGTTTCATGATTCGATTGACAGACAGGAAAACTATTTTTCATGAGTACCATTATGGCAATATAGTACACATCAAAGATGGTGAAGAGAGTTTCTTTACATAAAGACTTTGCTACAAGTCACTTCAATCTAAAACCTCAGACACCATCTCCGAGCAACTGTCATCAATGTCTCTACAAAGAATAGATTTTTCATATTTTTCCCTTGAATTTTCCTATATTTTATGAGCTCGTACTTAGACTAGGTTGTGTTTCTGGGGGTGTGGAGGTTAGCAAAACCAGCTTGACAAAAGCTTTGGCTATGATCTCTAATGGCAGAAGTGCGAGTCTTCTGGGTTCAGATAAACATTAAGATCCTATTTTTCTTCACAGTGCAGTACGTACGTTGTACACAGTAACAGAAGAAAACATAGCCTAGAACATAAGCAATTCAGGTTTCAAAACCAGAATTAAGAAAGACAAAAGTGGATTTTTCATGTCCTTGAAAAAGGATTTGAGCTAGCAATAATTTCTAAGCTGCTCTCCTCGAAAAATATAATTTTGCTCACAGATACCAAAAGATTCTACTGCACATCTATTTCAGCCCTTCTTTTTTCAACATTGTTGGGCTCAAAAGAAACCGTAGTTAATTGATGTATCCTAGGTTAATCAATGAGATCATAGGTGACATAATATATATATATGGTATATAATAAAGTTGAAAATAATAAGAAAGAGGGAGGGAGGGAGGGAGCAGAACCTTGAGTTTGAGAACTCGAAAAACTTTCCAGTTGCAGAAAACACCATGAGAGCAATCTCGGCATCACATAGAATCGAGAGCTCGCAAGCTTTCTTGAAGAGCCCTCTTCTCCTCTTTGAGAAGGTGACCTGCCTGGCAGTGGTGTTGTCTATCTTCTTGATCTGGATTTTCCTACGAGTCATCTTCCCCGAGAAACAGATTCGGCTCACCCTTCATGCAAAATCAGCCGAGATAAATTACTCACATCATGATGAAAATAAAATTTCCAGGAGAGGGAGATGGTGAGGCCGCGTGCTAAAACCATAGCCCTAATTGTATATATCCATTAATAGATGAGATTATCAATGTTTACAGAGAGAAAAATCGAATACCCTTTTGACATAAAATGAGAAACAGTGTGTTTACAGGCAAATTCAACTTACATCCACACAAATGTCTGTACTTTTTTGAAATAAAATATAAACAGAAATTCTTACAGACAAGAAGATGAAAGAATGTTGAATTTGACAAAAAAAATAAGAAGTCTAGCCACTACTTTTGAAATTTTGGGGTGTCATTAATGGATAATACTGCTGGACGATCATGATAGCAAGAAATCAAGAACGGATCTTTGATTCCAGGAAATTATCAAGCCACCCTCGACCACAAAGGGGGGGAAAGTACAATCACAGCACGGCCAAATTAAGCCAAGAATCTTCAAAAAGTAAGAAAAAAAAAAAGATGAAATTCAAAAGAACCCGGGTAGTGAAGGAGGAGAAAGACCTACCTGGTACTGACAAGAACTCAAGCTGACATTGAAGCTTGTAAGAAATAAGTGAGCTTGCAAGGATTGGTCTGAAAATCTTTGGTTGGTTTCAGTTCTTCTTACCTATTTCTATGTTATTTTTTCTTCTTTTTTTCTTTTTTTCTGGGTTCTGTTGACACTTCACAGAAAATCAAAGTCAAGTCCACCCACCCCAGTGATGTTTAGAGATAGAAAAAGAAGAAAAAAAAGAGCTAGCAGAGGGATCTTAACCTTGGTTGCAGGAAAAAGAAAGATTCCTTTTATGGCCAAGCAAGAAGTCACACAGTGTTCGAAAGAGAATGTAAGGCAATATAAAATTATTATTATTTTTTTTTGGATTTCTAGCTATTTTCATCTGAGTAAAGCGCTCATAAAAAGCAAAAATACCTGAACAGAACCTTTTTTTATTATTTTTTTCTCTGTTTTTTTTTCTTTCTTTTTTTATGGTGAGATTTGCTTTCCGTACAGATATAGCATGCTGCTTTACTGGTTAGATATGACCACCTCCTTTGTACCCTCGTACTGATATCATCTCTTTCCCCTGTCTCTCGACAGATGTATTATAAAATTATTTTTTGAAATATTATTTATTTAAAAATATATTAAAATAATATTTTTAACATTAATATATTAAAAAATAATTTTAAATAGAAAAATAAAATTGTCTTTATCAAAAAAAAACTCTTAAAATACTTTTCCGTATACGCAGTAGATCGATAACTTAGAGCAGTGGAGAACACCAGTTCTGTTTTTTTTCGGTAGGAAGAACAAGCTGTCGTGTATATGTGTGTGGAAAAAAGCTTAAATAATATGTATATCATTGTTTTTAAAAAAAATTAAAAAATCTTTATTTTTTGTTTAAATTATTTTTTTTAGATATTTTTATATGCTGTTATTTTGACTATAAAATAATTTTTTTTTATTTTAAATTAAAAAAAATAGTTTTTTATATCATTTTCATATGTTAATATCAAAAATATTTTTTTAAAAAATAAAATATATATATATCAAAAATATTTTCCTATATGATTCCATTAAAAATGATGGAAGTTTTCTCATTTTTATTTATTTATTATTTTTATCTTTTTATTTATATATATATATATATATATATCTTTATTTTTTTATATTTCCTTTAATAGATTTAAAAATATTGTACACCGTATTTATGGCCCTCCTCGAATTTGAAAAGTCAGCAATAGTAAGCTTGATGGACTTCTTGTTTTGTTTTAATTTGTAAGATTCTGTTTCTTGTGAAGGAAAAAACTATTCAAAAATATATTATATTTATTGATATTTGAAAAGTCAACATGGATGATAAAGATGGGGGTGTTTAATTATCAATTTATTTATCTAATATCTTCATTTTATTCAAATATAAATTTACTACATCCATGGTATTTTATAAATGCATTTGCAGAAAATAAAATAAAATTATTTTTTTTTAATATTTATATGTGTTCTTTAAGGCGTTGAAGTTAAAAATTAAATATTAATTAAAAATGTTTTTTTTTTTTTTACAAAAGCATGTTGCATTACTAGAGGGGTGTTTGGGAAGTGCTTTTCAAAAGTGCTTTTGAAAAAAATTGAAAATTTTTTATTTTTATTTTTAAGTGTAAAGTAATAAAATTTGGTGTTTTTAGATCATTTTGATGTGCTGATATCAAAAATAATTTTTAAAAAAATAAAAAAACACATATTTTAATGTATTTTTGAATGAAAAACACTTCCAAAACAACTATAATCATACTCCCAAACAGACACTAAATAGATAGTCCCAACCTACTTCCTCCTCAAAGAATTAACACCCAGCCTTTAAGATATTGTTAATTAGTCCAGCTGGTTTTCTTTTACTACACTATTGTAATATAATAGGGATTCAATTGACTAAATTAATAAAATTGATCCTATTTAAGATATTATTAATAATTAGTCCAGCTTGCTTGATGATAACATCCTGGCCACTAAAACATGATCTTAGAGTTGAATAATTTATCTTCTTGAGGTGAGGTGTGCTCATCAGAAAAATAAAATTTATCTTTTATTATTAAATATATGTATCAAATTGGACCTTCACAATTAATGTTTTATATTATATTTTATTTTTTTCCATTACTATATAATTATTATATAACTCTTAATAAATTAATTAGCACTTTAGTAATTTACTATTTAATCACTATTTTTAAATTTGTTCGATTAGCTAGGCTCTAACTACAATAGATAGGAACTGTTTGGCAATAGATGAAAGCTACTTTTTTAGATTCACTCCCCTCCTTTTCCTAAAAAAATATCAACTAGATTCCAATCTTGTTATCAGGGAAGGCTTTTTTTGTTTTTGTATTTTAAAAATATTTTTTTTATTTTAAATTAAAAAAATAGTGTTTTAAAATTATTTTTATATATTAAAATAATTTTTAAATTATTTTAATATATAAAAATAATTTCGAAAACACTCCAAACATAAACCAAATGAATGTTTTTTTTTTTTTGGATATCCTTTCGGAACGGGGGAACCACATGACCCGGAAAGCACACTTTATAGGTTCAGGATATGTGTAAACCTCCGACTGTCCCAGGCTCTTACAAGACCTTTCGGTGGGCAAACCAAATGAATGTTGTGAATGATGTAATGAACGGTGCGGTCGAATTCCTAATTTCGTTATTTAAAATAAAAAAGAAAAGAAAAGAAAAAAGAAAAAAGAAAAGTCTACACTCCCGGGGATGAAGAAGATATGGTGGGTCCACGTGCTCAAAGACATTCAATGGGTGGGCGACACCTCTTACAAGTATTTATTGTACTTTCTATACTAGAAGAAACTTCGGTGCAACGCTTTTCCTCGAGCATTCATGGTATTCCTCTCTTCTTTTTTTAGTGGTTGTTTAATTGAACTGTTTTTTGGTCAAATTTTTTTTAAAAAAATTATTATAAATAAAAAAAATTATATCTTTAGATTATTTCATGTCATGATGTCAAAAATAATTTTTAAAAAATAAAAAAATATATATATATTTTTGATGTATTTCTAAACGAAAAGCATTTTCAAGAACAACCGCAACCACACTCCCAAACACCCTCTTGTTAACTGATAAGCTAAATAAGGTACCGATAACACTATTCAACAACACTATTCCTAGACTTTAATGTGGATTCAAACATGGATTTCATTTAATTCTTTGGGGGTATTAAGAGTGCTTTACGAAAGGGTTTATCAAAAAATTTAATTTTTTATTTTTCAATTTTTTTATATATATTTTTAGATCATTTTGATGTGCTGATGTTAAAAAATAATTTTTTAAAAATAAAAAAAATATTTTGATGCATTTTTAAATGAAAAGCACTTTCAAAAGCAACCGCAACCACACTTCCAAACAGACATTTTGTCTTCTTTGCAATCCAAGCTTCCAAACCAACAGTCAAACTTATTGTGCTTTTTTAAAGCAAGCTGTATTTATTATTTAATACAAAGATAAATAACATTAAAAATTAAAAGTCAAAATTAAGAGTGTAGATACATAAATATAAATAAAAAATTAAAAATTATCTTATAAGGACCAAAAAATTAAGGGATCAAAACTAAATAAAAATAATAAGAAGAACCAAAATACAAAATAAAAAAATATATATGTTGAAACAAGGCAAAATAAAAATTTCTTGCTGCGGCGGAGCGCAGACCAATGGCTCATTTTTTTTCTATTTCCTTTCATTTTTTTGTTATTTACTTGATTTTAAATTATTTGCAGGGATTATTTTTCTTTATTTTTAATTCATTGTTATAGATTATTTAGTGCGTAATCAATTAAATTTCTCAACTTTTTTCTCCTTCTATTTTTTTTCTTTACAATTTACAAATTGACTATTTAATATTTCTGATTTTATTATTTAATCCTGTTTTTATTTTGTAAAAAAATTATTTGTTGTCATTACCATCCTTCAATTCCAATTTGTTATTCATTATTATTTTTAAAACGATCCTCGGTCATTTTGTTTATTATTTTTTTATTAAATTGATTATTTTTTTTCAATTTCACCTTCAAAATCAGAAACAGTTGTCCTCTAATTTATTTTTTTATTTCATTTTTGATCCTTATTTTTTTAGTTACTATTTTTGGTTTTGGATTTTTTTTTTATAATTTGTTTTATTTTATCGTTTAATATTTGATTCATTGGGGATTAAATTTTATAATTTTTCAAGATATGATTGTTTCAGTCTAATAATCCAGGTTACATATTTGAAAAGTTGAGTATTTTTTTAATCTTTTTTTACCTAATTTATCCTCTTATATTTAATTGATTAACAATTAAGATGCATTGTTTATTATTATATAAAAGAAAAAACAATTTTCTTCATGCTATCAATATCATTTTTTTTAATTTATATATTTATTACTGTTAGGTATATTTTAATTAAAATAAAACTCAAGATAGATGTATAGCCGTGGGCCCACTTTAGTATAACATACCAATACTCACATCAGAAATGATTGGGAGAAATAGAAATTATCTTGATGATCGCATCAGGTGATGCAGCAACTTAGGTGTTGTTTGTTATTGCGATCCCATTGGCTTTTGGCTGAAATTTAATTTATTTTTTTTTAATTTGAATGAATATGTTTTTGGGTGTTTTAGATCATTTTGATGAGCTGATTTCAAAAATAATTTTTTAAAGAATAAAAAAAATATCATTTTGATGTATTTCAGCACGATAAACATTTTGAAAAGCTACCATAATCACACTTCCCAAACAGGCCCTTAATAATTAAGAATTAATGACAGTGCTAAGTAAATTCCAAAGCATGACCTCTAACTGTCAATTCCATCTTGGCTAGTATTTAAATGACATAACAGAACTCGCTTGGGAGAGCTTTGCCGTCCTTAAGGGTCCTACCCAGCTCGAATCCGGATTAGTCGGCGGTGGCCGGATTACCGGATGGTTTCTACCAAAAAAAATGACATAACAGAAAACGGTATTTCCAGTCTTTATTATCCTAGAGAATTACTTATCAAAATAAAAATAAAAATAAAAATAAAATAGTTTCTAACAAATTAAAAGATGAGTGAATATAGTGTTTCCCTCTTTACAAATAAATGTTTTCTTGATGTACCTTTTTTTCTTTTAATTTAATAATGAATTTATTGAAGATTAAACTTCGTAATTTATTTGAATATGCTTTCTTCGAGGTCATTTTAATCTCAAAACCCGGGTAGTGGATTTAATAGGTTTACCTTTATTTTTTAATTGAATTCTTTTTATTTTATTTTATAATTCAATACTGGGTTAATTGAAAATTAGATTTAATAATTTTTTTCAACCCACCTTTATTGAGGTTATCCCGATCATATGACTGAGATTGGGCACGAGAAAATGACCATTCATGAGTTATGATCGTCCCTATTTTTATTATAGTCAAATGTCACCCTCATGCACCGACAATTAATTCCACATGTGAATTCAAATCCAACTCGATCTGCAACTGGGACTATGAAAGCAACAAAAAACAGCTAATATCAGCTTCTCCTAAACCGTGGTTTGAGTGCTTTATTTTGTGAGCCCCATATAAATTGTGGATGAGTTTAATACATAATTAAACACTAATACACCCAGTTTTTTTTAAACTCAGTTACAACCACAAAGATAAACACCTGATATATAATGTAATGACTCATTATATGTTTACTTGTATGTTTACATTCAGTGCCATTAAAAAAACTGAGACAAAACGATGTCGTTTTCATCTTGGTTTTAATTTCAGTCCGTTCTGAAAATATCGGTCAAATTCTGGCCGGAATATCTCGGTATCGTTTTGACCTTAAAATCCTTCTTATTTTGATTAACTTGTGATTGTGCTTATAATTTTGAGATTATGTTTGTTTTACTTTGTGTTTATATTGTATAATTTAAAGTTAATTTATCTTGAATTTTAATTATGCTTGTTAAATTAATATTTTAATGTTTTTCATATATATATATATATATATATATATATATATATATATATATATATATATATATTATATGTGAACAATACAATCCCAAAATGGCACGTCGAAATGCTCCAAAACCAAAATATTCCGTACCAATAGAAAAACCAGAACGACGACCAGAACGGTATTGACAACCTTAGTTTTAGTGTATTATGACTCTCTTAATTAAAAAAACTTAAAGGCATGGTTCATTCTAAATGAAATAAAAATCTTAAAATGCATGAAAAGTGAAACTTGGATCTTTAACCCAAACTTTTCCCTTTAATGCATACATTATGTATTTATTTATTTTAAAGATCACATTTTTTTCTTACAAAGACCAAATAGTTTTTATTTCTAAAATCAAAGTTTATTTATATAAAACAAAAAAATTATATACTAATTAGTATAGTTTATTCAAAGCATTAAAAAAAGACAATGAATATTCTTTTAAATATAAATTACAAAATACTTTTAAAAAATACATAAAAAAGTACCAATTAGAAAACAAACATTATTGAGCCTCAAAAGTCATTCACCCCCAAAAGGTCTTTGAAAAATTTAAAGATGATAAACCTAAAGTACAAATTAAGTTGCTTTCACACACCATGATTGATTCTTAAAGAATTTATATGTTTTTAAAATCATTTTAAAATATTAATTTTAAAAATAAAAAAATTATTATTTTAATACAATTAATTTTAAAAATATTAAATTTATTAATTTTATATACTGATATTAATTATTTTTATAAAATAATAATAATAATAAAAAAACACTGAACAACAACATAGCCTCACAAGACCACAAAGTTCTAAAGTGATTTATGGTACTGACAAGTGACCACACATCGAGGAAGAATTGAAGTGAAGTTGGGACCATCATGGTGGTCCACTCTCGTATTAAAATAAAACACTGTTATTGCATGTGACTATTTTATTTAGTATTTTTTAAAATTTTTTAATATCATTTTTATATATTAATATTAAAAATAATTTTTTTCTAAATGAAAATTACTTTAAAAACAAATTTAACTACACTTTTAAATAGATTCTATATCAAACCTACCCACAGAGTACGTAAGATATAGGACCTGTTTGGGACTGCAGTTGCTGTAGCTTTTTAAAGTGTTTTTCATGCTGAAATATATTAAAATGATATTTTTTTTATTTTTTAAAAATTATTTTTGACATCAGCACATCAAAATATTTTAAAACACAAAAAAAAAAATCATTTAAAATAAAAAACAAATTTAAATTTTAGCCAAACAGCGGTGCAGCCGATTGGCCAAACAAGCTTATAATACAAAATAAAACACTGCTTCTTGAATGTAACTGTGTTTGGAGAAAATTTAATTTTATTATTTTTTATTTAAAACTAGATATTTTTAAATTATTTTAAATTATGTTTAATATGAAAAATAATTTTAAATATATTTTAAATAATTTAAAAAATAAACTCAACCAATAGGATCCTTTCGCTATCTTCAATAACTCCACTACCTCACAAAACACATGAAACACGGTTTCACCTATCAGACTCGTGAAAATGCCGAGTCCAATTTCTCCAACTGAATCTAGCCAGAAAGTGTAGCATCAGAATTGAGAAAGGTGGAGATGATAATAAATATGCTAGCCATTATTCGTGGATGGTTGTAATTATTTTTTAATATATTTTAAATGAATATAAATTTATTTGTTTAATAGATTTTAATGAAGTAACCAATATGATATCATTATCATCATTAAATTTATCTGAATTAAAGATTATTTCATTTTATAATTCAATTTAAAATAAACATAACAAACAAAATATAAATTGTGAAAACATCTGCAATAAACAAATAACAGAAATAAAAGATTAATTTTCTATCTCTAAAAGAAGAAAATATTAATTGAAAATTTATCCTTACATTATCGTCTTTATCATTACTATAACAATTAAAATCATTAAATTGGCCTAAAGGAATAATAATAATAAAAAAAAGCAAACTATTTTTACAATAAAATAATAATAAAAAATCAATATAATTATCATTATTATTACGCAAATAATAAAATCATATAATTTGAAAAACATATAAAAATAACATGAAACAAAAAAAAAGGAACAAATGGAAAAAAATGAGCAAGATTAATTTTAAAATGATCATCAACATAAAGTTAAAATTTAAGAACTAAACCGAATAAAAAATAAAAACCCAAACAAAAATAAAATGATAAAAATTAAAATTAAAAACAAAAACTAAAAGTATAAATGAATACATACAGATAAAAAATAAACACTATCAAGAAGGACCGAAAAAATCAAAGGAATCAATACTAAATAAAAAAATTAAAAGAATAAGTGCCAATATATATATATATATATATATATATATAAAATTAATTCCAAATAGAATAACAAAATGCAACAAATCAAAACGTTGAGACCGAAAAACAATAAAGAGATTTTTAAAAACAAAATGTAGTGTAACCAACATAACTTTAAAATTTCATAATGGAACCGAATAAAAATAAAACCCCAACAAAAATAAAACTACAAAAATTAAAAAACTAAAACAAAAAACATAAATACATAAATATGAATGAAAAATAAACATTGTTCAAGAAGGACAAAAAAACCAAAAGAATTAATACCAAATAAAAAAATTAAAAGAATAAGTGCCAAAATGAAAACACAAAATATATAATTAATTTTAATTGAAGGACAAAACTGAAAACAAATCAAAACTTTGAGATCTAAAATAATAAAGGGATTTATAAAAACCAATTGTTGAAACAATTAAAAAGAATAAGAACCAAAATGAAAAGCAGCATATATGATCAATTTCAATTAGAGGACTCAATTAGAGCAAATTAAAACTTGCATACTAACATTAATGAAGGAACTAAAAACAAACAACAAATCAAAAGAGTAAGTATTGAAATGAAATTATACCATATATAATTAATTTTAATTGAAGGACATAATTGAAAATAATCAAAATTTCTATTGAAAAATTAAATAAAAAAATCAGGGATTGAAATGAAACTATTATAAATATTAAGTATTGCCCCGTACTTCCGACAGGAGGAGAGAGAAATTGGAGGGGAAGGAGAAACTCGTCCACCGACGATTTTTAAAATTTTATCTCAATTTAACAGTTGAATTAAAAAATATGATTAATATTGTAAAATTATTTATTATTTTAAAAAAAATACCATTTGGCTGAAACGGAACGAGCGAAACAAAACCGGAACGTTCTGACCAAAATTTGGATTTTTTTTTCCAGAACGAACCAAAATTTTAAACGAGGTAAAAACCACACCATTTTATCTAATTTTTTTATTTGATACGAAACGTTTTGGCTGAAACGAAACAAAATTAACAAAATTGATATTAAGTTTTGATCTGTTTGTTGAGTAGCACTACACAAAATAAAGGTACAAATATTTTTATTTTATGTTTTTTTTTAAGGAAAACACAACTCCCCATAAAGACCACTTTATGAGTCCATGTAAGTGAATAAAACTTCATATATCCTAGACTCTTATAAAGAGATACATTTATTGACTTGAACTCAAGACCTCATGTGCAGATCACAATTACTTTATCATCACAACACATGGGGAATCACAACAAGAAGGGAAGGAAGGATGTGACTGAATGATACTCGGACCAGGAAGATGATGCATCTTAGGGAAACTGGGAAACTGAAAAGGTGGATTAATGTCTCAGAAACTATATTTTGGAGAAGTTAACAGTCATAAATAGACAATAAAGCTTATTCGTGCGTTTAAGAATTGCACGTGCACTGTCTTCACAGGGAAACCTCATGTCATGAGAGTGAGTGCAACAGATGGTACCTGGATAGCTCAAATGAGTCCAAGGCCACTTCTCATGAAAAAGGGGCTGCAGGGGGCTGAATATATTTTTTATTTTTTTTTATTGGAGGAAAACTTCCTTTCCGAAAAACATACTTTTGTGAGCCCAAATAAGTAAATAAAACCCCTGGCTATCCAAGGCTTTTACAAGAAATACATGCTCGACTCGAGACCCGTTGTGTAAATCTCAAGCCCTTTGTTATCACACCAGGTAACTCATTTCCATCATCTCACAAGATATTCCTAGAGCATTATACGCAGCTGAGGAGAAGTTAGATCAAGCACAGGGGAAGGATTTTAATGCAATATTTGATCAACCAGCAAAGATAAGATGCAGGATGACTAGAACAAAATGAAACACTTCACCAGGTCCACAAGAGCATGGCTGTCAGCAAATTGGTAAATCCATGAGAAAGTGTGGAACAGGCCTAACACAAAGGTAATAATGCAAGGTTCCTGGCCTGAGAATAACCAGTTTAGCGACTTCACATGCTTTTGAACAACATGGAAATCATTTAACAGATTAGAAATCAAATTCTGAAAACCCTACCACCTTCACTCCATTTTATAGTGAAATTTCCTAGTTCTGAAATGTCCGACAAACTTCCTAGTTATGAAAATCCTTTGCATCTTAGGTACAGCTAAAAGGGCTGATATGAACACTAGTGGGTGAGGGCTCTGCAATTAGCAACTGGAACGCTCAGCTGCTGTATTGCAGTTCTCTACAGGTCCTGCGTTCTAGCGAAAAAAACTCCCCGATCCAATTAACAGCTCCAAAAAATTTAGCATTCAATTTTCAGATGAGTACAGTAAGTTGCAGCTGTGACAACCCTTCTCTCTATAATTTCATGGGAACCTGTACTCTACATCTTATCATTTAAGATTCTACCTTCCATTTAAAGTCTACCACTAAACACAAAGGATGAAAACAGAGGGGAGGACATTAAAGACTACCATGTCTTATATCCTAACTTCCTTTAGTTCATCACGCAATTGAGAAGGGTAACCACATAAATCTGGAAAAAAAAACAATTAATCAACTGGGGGAACAAAATAGCAGAAGGAGGTGCAAGCAATCTTATTCACAAAGCTCAATGGAAACAAAGAAATAAGTGTAGCAAATCATCACAGGACAAAACTTCAGGCACATATGCAAAAGAAAAATCTGCAATAGATAAAAGACTAATCAAGCTTCAGTCATGACAAACCTCAGTCATTCACTGAACTGAATTTTGCTCTGCTACTTGCAACCACTCACCAACATCAAAGTCCAAACAGAAGAAACAAACCATTCCAGATAGTTAAGAAGTAACTAGCTAAACCAACATAAAATTAGATTTCTAAAAGCCAGAATGCCTGCAAAATAAAGATTAGATTTCAACTACAAGGCAGTTGTGCAGACAAAATTCCAATAACGCTACATGATTATACTGCAGCATTACGACAAACTAATTTCCTTACATCGCTAAGTAGCCTTCACCTTATCGTCCCCTACAACCGAAAGTATGGGCAAGGTACTTAAAAACTCATCAAGACCCTCAAAAAACCCAATCCCTTCAATATTATCCTCCTCTCCATGCCCAGGCCCATTCCTTTGACTTGGTCCAGGTGCAGCTTCATCCACCTCATTACTAAACATCACATTCAAATCCAACTTTCCCAAATCTTTTGCTGCCTTCCTTTTGCCACTACTCCCTTCCCCCTTTTCTGCCACCTCCACTGGCACACTACCCCCACCATCACCATCCTCATTTTGAATATTTTCTGTTCTAGCCCCTGCTCCTACCCCCTTCTTCAATCTTTCATTTTGTGATTTTTTCGGATGTTTATTCAGAGTTCCTTTCCCCTTGGCATGTTTTGCTTTCTTTTTCTTATTTATACTCCACTCATCACCAGAATCAGACTCATCTTCATTTGATTCAGAGATATCTATATACACATCATCTTTATAAATTATTTTTTGCTTCGGTTTATTATACATTTGACCACCATTACCAGCAGCACCACCAGCTGGGAAAGGAGTGGAAAACATAGCAGAAAACGGAGACCACTTACTACCAAAAGCATTACCTCCTTTCCCATTATTACCTGAAAATCCCAAAGGAAAAAAACCCCAGCAGCAAAAGTAGGTATCTTTACCAGTCACCGGTGGTGCTGGTACCATGACAGCATGAAATGCTCTTCTACAACTTTGACACCTTAGAATACACTCCTCATACACTTTAGGATACTCGTACAGTGTATAGCAATAAGGACACGCAGTCCAAAAACTCGGTAACTCTGGCTCACTCGCATTCGCATGCTTTGTCTCAGTTGCAGCAGAGGTGGTGGATGGTGGTGGTGGTGGTTGTGTGCTTCATCGCTTGCCTAGTCGAATCAGTGGCACTCACTTTTGGCGCTGATCGAGATAAGCCAATCACAACCTCTGGCCGAGTTGGCTCAGTGGTAATCTTTGACGGGGTTGACAGCTTATTCGGCTCAGCGGAAGACGTCAGCGGCGTAGGCTGCAGAGTTGGTTCACTGGGTGCTCTAGACGGGGTTGGCTGCTTATTTGACTCAGTGGCGGCCTTCAGCGGGGTCAGCTGCCGAGTTAGCTCACTGGAAGCCTGTGACGAAGTTGATTGCTTATTTGGCTCAATGGTGAAATTAAGCGGGGTAGGCTGCTTAGTTGGCTCGGTTAGTTTCTGCTGAGGCTGTCGCCAAATTGGCTCCGGATTTCTCTGCTGAGTCTGTGAACGTGGAGACTCGGCGGGTTTGGTCTGAGAGGGGAAATCGAAATGACGACTCAGGCATCCATGGCATACTGAACTGCGGAACAGGCCGAATCGGCTCAGGATTAGACGGCGGTTGCTGTTGAAATGGAGGAGGTAGCGGTTGCTGAGTCACGAGAAGACCGAGCTGACTCAGTTGTAACTCATGATCATACATTGCCTTCTTAGCAGGATTCGAAAGCACGAGCCAGGCCTCCGACACAAGCTTGAACGCCTGATCAGCGAAGAGCAGCCGGTTTCCTCGTCGGATTGAGCATCAAGGCGAGCTTCCGATACTGATCCGCAATGAGTGCGAGATCCTGAGTCAAGCGACCGAGTTGGAGAATCGTATAGTAGTCATAGTGGTGGTTGTTCTCAACGCGTAACTCTCCGGCGAGGAGAGTGTCGGCAACGGCGATGATTTGATCGGAGAATTCGTACAGTCTCGGGTCGGACTCTCGGGCTCGGATCGCGAAGCTCTTAGCTCCGTGCAAGTCACGTGCTGCTAGGAGTTTCTCTGATATAGTTAGCCACCGCTCTGCTTCTACTCTGTAACCGTTCCCGCCTCCGCTGCTACTACCGTCCATTTCTTTCTGTTTATCTCTCTAAAATTATTCTCCCTCTCTCTCTAGTAATTTTATTGGTCTTTTCATTGAGAGGGCGAAGGAGAGAGAAGAGAGAAAATTGGGGGTGGATATTTTGTCTGGACGAAAATGGACGGGTGGCTTCAAAGAACTACGTAAACTCTCCGCTTTAAGGGTTTCGAGGAGGGGTTCTTCTGGTCATTTTGCAACCTGGTCTCCCAGTGTTGTGTTTGTGCGCTGGAGTGGGGAGTGTGTGCTTGTTGAGGGCTGTTTTAGTCATTTAGGGAGGGAGATCGGTGTTTTTGTTTGTTTACGGGGATTTAAATGAGGGGTACTCTGGTCATTAAAATGTGTCCGACAGCCAGTTCGGACCAGCAGTTGGTTTTTGCGGTGACGTATTATTGTAATTTGCCGGGAGGAGGATTGGTTATCTCGTCACTTCGTAGCAGGGGTATTCTGGGTATTTAACGGTGCTTTAGGGGGGTGTTGACGGTGAGGGGTGGTGGTCGGCGGGGAGGTCAGGGCAGGGCAGTCTCCTTCCCGTGCTCGCCACTGGTGGTGTTTTGTTTTCATGAGTACTGGCGGGTACTGAGGATCGAGGATGGTTTAGGGATGTTAAAAGTGAGATCAATGGAGGGTGTTATGGTCATTGAGATAAGCTGCGGTAGAATCAAGTTAAGAAACGGAAGGACTGTTTTGTCACATGGATGAAGAAAGAAGGACTGGTTTTGACTTGGATAATTGCTATCAATGAAAAGTGAAGGTAGGTGTATATGTACACGTACTGGCTACTTCTAGCTTGTACGAGATACATACAGGCATCGGTAGCCGACGAGGAGGGCAGAAAGGGCACCTGGCTTCCAGCAGCCTTATTTACTGTTCATTATTTGAGATAAGTGAGTTTTTTTATAAAAATTAAATTGATTTCTCAAAAAAAAATAAAATTACAATTAAGTTATTTTAGTCTAAAGGAGTATTTAATTGCATGTTTTTTTTTTTGGAGATGAAGGGTTTAATTAAAAGATAAAATTGTTATTGTTTATGATTATGGTCATTAAAATAGTCGATTTTTAAGCTAAATTATTTTATATGATGAGAGAAGTTCAGATTATATGTTTTTTATATTAAAACGATGCCTAAAATAACATATTTGAGCTTAAAAGATTTTTAATTTCGTGTTGATTTTTTGATTTTGAGATCATTTTTGAGTTTTTAGAGGTCACTAATTGATTTAATAACACTCCTAGGGTGTTTTGGGTTCTAATATAGATTGAAAATAGATTTTAAATAAAAAACAAGAATTTTTATTTTGTTTAGATACTATAGTGGGTGGCTAAAATATGAGGAATTTCACAGATGATGTGTTTTTTTTTTTTTTTAAAATATTGGGACAAACGACATGTAACTTAAGAAAAATAAAGGTTTGTACATGATCTTAACTTACAAGACCTAACAACATCTAATCTCATTCTTTTCTTTTCTTTTCTTTTTTAATTATTATATTCTATGTCTTTTTTTAAAATAAATTTTAAGTTTAAAGAGTGGTGATCATTCATATCAAGTTACCAATAATTAATTGACACAAAATACTAAAATTGATCATCTAGAGTTAGATACAGAAAAGCTAATAAACAATAAAATCTACTCTTGACATGCAAATGATGAATCTGAAAGGGAAATACAAGATAATTTCATATAAAAAATTAAATAAATATAATATTAGATTTATTAAATCAATTGTACACAGACATACATACATAATTATTGTAATTTCAACTTTGGTCTCTCAAATTTTATTTTATCTTTCAAAAATCAACCCATCACCTGAGCATAAATAATTTCCCTCGATATTAAAAGATCTTCGTATCAAGAAAACTAAAACAAACTACTAAATCAAATTCTAAATTAAGTCAAAACGAAAGGATCAAATAAAAAAAGTTATGGGATTAGAATAAATAAAGACATGAACTTCACGCTTGATTGTGCAAATTATCTCCAATATTGACAAAAAAGGACTAAATATTTTTTTCAACCTTCAGATTTGGTCCCTGGAGCTCTAATTACTTTAAACCAATCAAATTGAATTTTGCTTTACAAAACCAAGAATTAATCGAGCAACTTATGGCCTGTTTGGGAGAGTTATTGCGGTAGCTTTTCAAAGTGCTTTTCGTGCTGAAATATATCAAAATGATGTTTTTTTTTTAAAAAAAATTATTTTTGATATCAGCACATCAAAATGATCTATAAACACCAAAACATATTTATTTAAAATGAAAAAAAAAGTTTAAATTTCTGCGGTGCGGCTAATGAAAAGCAGAAACAAACAACTTCTTAATATTTCATCGACATCACAGAGATCCCATGCATAGATATGAACAATAAATTATAAATACCAATCACAAATCAAAACAATTTTAAAAAATAGAATAAAAAAATAAAAAAAATAATTTTTTTTGCTTTTAAATATGGAAAACTAAATTTACATTTAAAATGTGAAATCAACTAAAAAACAAATGAAAGTGGAAAAGGTATAAGAATATGAAGAAAGATATTTCTTTTGCTTTCCCCTTTTCTCAGCTTTTCTTTTTCTTTTTCTTCGATCCTTGACTGTACCCATGAGAGCAGTTGCTTACGTGGCAACTTCATGAACACCCACCCACCCACTTTGGTTGACCTCTTTACGTCGTGGTGTCTGGGATTGTGATAGGAAAATGTTTTTTAATTATTTATTTTTAATTAATTTTTTTTATTGTTTTTAAATTATTTTTTAAAAAAATAAAAAATATTAATTTATTATATTTAAAAAAATATATTTTCAATTAAGAATCACAAACAAATACTTAGTTTTCTCCGTATTTCTTTGAGACAAAAACAAGTGTTTCTTTCTTGTTCTTTCACGAAACACGTTAACGCCCCCGGCCCACCGCCACCACCTTCACCCCTGGCCGGGTCTTTTTTTAATCAATTAATCAATTCTCTCCTATGTCTACGAATTCTCCTCATTTTCTATCCATCCAAAGACTCAAACTTTACCTTTCTCTGTCTCTCCAATGGCTGTCCCATCACCACCTTTCTCTCTTTCAAAACACTCCCCATCGAACCCCCCTTCATTTCTTGCTTCCAACCCTTCATTGGATCCCTCTAAAGCTCCAGTCTTGAGACCCCGAAATGTGAACTTTTTCGTCTTTCTCTCTGTGTATAGATATGAAGCTGTTTTTATTTGTTTAGTTTCTTTTTGTTGGGTCTGTTGATTTGCTTTTGTTGTTGCAGGCCTTTGGTTCTGAGGCTAATTTAGGAGGAGTTGAGCAGACCCGTTTGAGATTGTGGAATAATTTGAAGTAAGTTGTCGTGTGTGCCCTGGTTTTCTATTGATTTTCCTTCTCTTTTTGTCAAAAGTCACTGCTTCTGGGTTTATTTCATTTTCTTCTTGTTGTTTAATTTCTGTTGCTAAATCAAGAATTAACTCAAATTTTTATTTTTAATTTTATTCATTATTTGGGTTTTTGATTTATTGAGCTGAATTGATTTCTAAATCAATCTTGGTATGACTTTATAATCACAATTAAATCATAGAAGAATATCTGGGATCTGACACTAGCAGACTTTATAGGGTCTTCAAAATGACCATTATTCTTTCTGTACTTTAAAAATAAATCTCAATAGAGTATATTGCAAGGACATAACTTGCCTCATTATTATTTTTATTTGTCTATGTTTTTTTTTCTCGAGTTAAGAACATATATTGTATTATCAATTTTCATTACTCTGCCATACCTTGGTTGAAGACTGAGCACTTTTCCCCTGCTGATGATTCATACGGTGATGTTGAGGATATTACTGCCTGGTGATTTTCTGGTGATTTTTTTTTATAATTTACTATGTCTTTTTAATCATCTACTTTATTTATAGGAGAGATTATATAGTATAAGACAATGACCACAACCAGCAACCTCTGGTATTGAGCTTAAGAGAGAAAGATAAGCCTGTCTTTGATTTAATACAAGTTATTTGCCATCTACTTCATTAGTTTGTTGCATATTTTCTTATTCTACTACTACATTGGCTTTCTTCAATGCTTTCAGGACAAATTCAGATCTGAGATTACAGGCTTCCAGGGAGCTTCCTGGACTGACTAAGGAACTTGAAAGTGACAAATCTGAACGCATGGAAAGAATTGAACATGGTACTGATTTATTTGATGAGATGAAACAACGGTTCCTGAGCTTCAAAAAGCATAAATACATGTATGGACAGAAGAACTTTGGCCTGATATGATTTTGCTTTGATGGAAACTTAACTTGTCCTCTAATATGAGGTAAAAATTTCTGCAGGCAAAACTTGGAACTCTATGAAACGCTTGCCAAAGATCAAGCACCAAAGGTAATAACAGTTTTCGTATTTCTTGAAGCGTGTTGTACATATTTTGGATGTATCTTAGCATCTGGTTTGGCTCTTACTCTGATTTTGATGCTGAATGTCAGAAAAATATCATTATACTTCAACTAACAAATTCAAGTGCAGTTTATGGTGATTGCTTGTGCAGACTCAAGGGTTTGCCCTTCATCCATCTTAGGATTCCAGCCTGGTGAAGCATTTGTTGTTCGCAATGTTGCAAACATGGTGCCACCCTATGAGGTATGTGATACTTTGCATCTAATATGTCCTAACATCATGTCTATATTTTATTTGAAGCATTGATGCCTTGGAGCGAACACTTACAAAACAACTGTTTTACTAAATATGTTTACCAGCATCTGTTCTTTTTGTTTGATCTTGTTCTGTTTATGCAGAATGGACCATCTGAAACAAATGCAGGCTTAGAGTTTGCTGTAAATTCTCTGAAAGTAAGTTATACACGCCCACAACTCTAGGCTTCTTTCTTTTCTCACATTCACTTGGAAGTCATGGATTTATACAACAGAGCTATACAAAGTATATGTACATATTGTCCAAACTGGATTATGAGTAGGACACCAGGCTATAAAGTAATGCTGATGACTCATATTACTCATTTAATCATGGACTGTAAGGGCATTAGCATTTGAGAAGTTTTATATCTAGAGTCAGAAGTGCTCAATGTCCAGCTTTAGAATATGCAACAGCATGGAAACGGTTCACTTTTGAAGTCTCCTAGATCATATTTATCTTTATTTGACAAATCATAAATAATTTCTTTTGCAGGTTGAAAACATTTTAGTAATTGGTCACAGTCGATGCGGAGGCATTCGTGCTCTAATGAGTATGCATGATGATGTAGAAACAAGGTGCAGTCAAGATAACATATGTTTTGAAATCTAGTCATTTCATGCAATCATCAAATATCATCTTTGTTAAAGGTGTGGATGTATGTTTATCCCTCTATTTTAGCCCTTCTATGTTTCTCTATCTTCAGTAGCCTCATTGGAAGTTGGGTTTCTGTGGGGATGAATGCAAGAGTAAGAACGAAGGCAGCCACAAAACTTTTGAACTTTGACCAGCAGTGCAAACATTGTGAAAAGGTGATTATGCTTCACTGAATTTAAAAGGCTAAGCATGTCTAGTTTTTTCCCTCTCTCCAAGGATTGAGAACAAACCCCTGTTCGTAAGATTTTTCCTTTATGCTTGAGCATTTTGCTTCAGTTCTGAGCTTGATGCTTGTAGTTTTGATACGTGTTTTGCTTGATCTAATCATTTTCCCTTTTCTGTTAATTTGTTTTTATAAAGTTATTTCTTTCATTAAATAGTTGACAGTAACCAACTTAATGCTTTTGAAATTTGTGGCCATTATCTGAGAAATGGAGTGAGAAGAAAAATAACTGCATGTTTGTTACTGGATTGGGTGTAGATTGATCCTTTTTAAAGATTTGCCTTATCACAACTCTGGCAATCTTCCCTGTGTGTACCCCTCTATGAACTTGCGAAGGGGACAGCCCTACTTTGCAAAGGCAACCGATTTTTCTCCAATTTCATTTCTATTCCTGTTTAAAATTGAAAGTTTTGGGCCTTATGCCCACATAAAATTTCTTCTTATTGGATAATAGGTTCAGGATTGCTGCAAACCTGTGGATAGATATGAATATAATGTGATAAGAGGTGGCTTAAAAAACTTAAACCATGGTCATGCCGAATGATTTGTTCCCGACATCATTATTTTCTGCAGGAATCAGTCAACTGCTCATTGGTAAACCTCCTCACTTATCCATGGGTGGAAGAAAAAGTGAGGAACGGGGAACTCGCTATTCACGGCGGCTACTACGACTTCGTCGACTGTGCATTTGAGAAATGGACTCTGGATTACAAGGAAAGCAATCCGATCGGCAAAAGTGGGAAAGTTGCGGTAAAAGACCGAGCATTTTGGTTCTGAATTTTGCTACTGACTTATCTATACATGTTTTTTCTGGTGTTGTTTGGTCATCTGAGTGCTTTGTTTATATATATTGTGAAGACAGACAGAAAAACAACGTTATTCCCTCGAACTCCAGGGAATAATAACTACCATGTTATATGTGTGGTCGTATTATAATCCCATCTGAGGTCCTGGTTTGTAATGTGCTGCTGCTGTATAACTCTAACCTTCATATAGTTCATAATGCAGCATTGTATACTTGTCATAATAGCTTCCAAGCTCCAGATTCTGATGGATGATATGGGGCATGATAGTTTTCTGCGTGTCTGATTGCATGGATAAATAAGAGTTGAAGGGAATTGGTTTTGACTTAGTGCCTGTTTTGGCACTGTGGTCAAACCGTTGTTTTGCTGAATTTTTTTTTAAATAAATATGTTTTGGTGTTTTTAGATCATTTTGATGTGCTGATGTCAAAAATAATTTTTAAAAAATAAAAAAAATATTATTTTGATGTATTTCGGCACAAAAAACACTTTGAAAAGCTACCGCAACTGTTCTTCCAAACAGGCCCAAAGGGGTGTTTTGGAAGCACTCCAAAAGTGATTTTTGAAAAAAAGTGATTTAAAAAGAATGATTTTTTTTTTTTGCTATAAATGATTTTTTTTTAGTATTTTTAGCTAATATCAAAAATAAGTTTTAAAAAATAAATTTTTTTATTTCAATATATATATATTTTTTTATATATATATCTCACCAAACTTTTTTCTTTATTGTTTAAGCCTTCAATCAGTGGTCAATTGGATATAATTTATTAAGAATTGACACGATTGAAAGAAGGAAAAACTAAGTGGTATTTAAAATTTTAATGGAAAGCACTCTACTTTTCAAATAAATAAATCATAGTGCACGTGCTGGGCACTCAAGAGGTGCTTGAGTATCACTTCAAAAATACTTTTAGAAACAAATTGATTTTTTTTTACTATAAATGATTTTTTTTTATTATAAATGATTTTTTAGTAATTCACAACATTTTTATTTGCTATATCAAAAATATATTTTGACATCATCCATACAACTAAGCTTATTTTGTTTTCCCTGTATTTTAAATAGATCTATATAAATAAATTGTTTATTTTAAAAGTATTTTTTAGTGTTTTTAGATTATTTTCATATATAAATATCAATTTTTTTTTAAAATAAAAAAATAATTTTAATACATTTTTAAATAAAAACATTTTTAAAAACCATCGTAACTATATTCCTAATAGCTTGACTGAGTTGGAGCTTTCATGGAGTTTACATGGTCTATTAGCCCGATTCTTCATGAGGCCAATTTCACCAGCATATATCGCAGGAAAATCTAAATATTCCAGGTCCAAATCATGAAGCAAAAGTGTGATATGAACGATGAATTGAATTTGATTTGACGAGGCCCCTGTGTTAATTCG